>PVKA01003011.1:0-115734 GCA_004027165.1 Ctenomys sociabilis
AAAAAAAAAAAAAAAAAAAAAAAAAAAAAAAAAAAAAAAAAAAAAAAAAAAAAAAAAAAAAAAAAAAAATAACAAGCAAAGGTTATAGCTGCACCAAAGTTCTACACCAAAGGTCAAAGGTCAGTGCTAAACGAAATGACAAAGACAAGGGGAAAAACACAATCCCAGGCCTCGAGTCCACCAGTAAGGGCAGAGGACACTAGGTAACCTGCAATAAATGAATTCACTGAAAGGAACAACAACAGAAGGTATAGAGGAAATAAAACGAGAAACAATTAGCCAAATTAAAAATAAAATTTCTAAATACATAGTATCGGAAATAAAGAATGAATTCCAGAAACTTAGGGTGGAAAAACAATGCTCACAGAGAACAAGTGCAGAGAGCACTATTCCAGCTGAAACGTACGAATTAACAGCATGTGAAGCAAAGACACAACAGCAGAAAGATCATGAGGAACTCAAAGCAGAAATAATTTCTGAAATCAAAAAAGAATTATTTGAAAAAATAGAATTCTTTGAAATCATAAGCATCTGAAATACAGAAACAAGTCTGGAAATATATAGAGGAAGCCCAATTTGGAAGAAACAATGCAGAAAAAGAATTAAAAACTACCTCTAAAGAAGATAGGGATAAAAAAATTGAAGAGATCAGAAGTATGATGGATTCCTTGAATGAGAAATACAGAAAAGAAATAGAACACATGAAACACAGCCAAAGAGATATACAAGAACTAATAATATCAATCACGAGTCTAGAAAACCGTTTGAGGGAAAGAGCAGACAGAGTTTCAGATCTTGAAGATACAGGTGCAGCTAGTGAAAAGGTGAGAAAGGATCTCTTAAAAACAGCAAGAATGCAGGAAAAAATAATCAATCACCTGCAAGATGATCCCAGGATGAACAATGTGAGGATAACTGGTATCAACAAGAATGAAAGAATTTGGGGAGAAGTAATCACAGAAAACTTCCCAAATATGAGGAAACAATCCAACATTTAGGTCACTGAAGTATACAGAACACCAAATAACTTCAACCCAAGTAGAAACACACCGAGACATATAATAGTTAAGATCCCAGAAATCCAACACAAAAATAATATACTGACAGCTGCTAGAGAGAAGAAGGAGCTCACATTCAAAGGAAAACCCATCAGAATTACAGCCGACTTCTCTACACAAACAGTGAATGCAAAGAGAGCATGGAGCAGAGTTCTTCAAGGCCTCTATGAAAACAAATTCCAGCCCAAACTATTATACCCTGCAAAACTCTCTTTCAAGTTTGATGGAGAAGTGAAATACTTCCATGAAAAAGAACAACTAAAGAACTTTATGATGACAAATCCATCCCTTCAGAGGCTGCTGAAAGATGTTCTAGAGTGAGACCACATTGACCAGAACACCATGAATGAGAATGAAAAGAACCCACTAAAGAGGACAGACAATTAAACACAGGTTACAAAGTAGTAAACAACACCAGGTAAATATCATGACAAACACAAGTCAGCACATTTCAATTATAACTATCAATGTAAATGGACTCAATTCTCCAATTCAGAAAAATAGAGTGGCAGGGTGGATTAGGAAACAAAGTGCAACAATATGCTGTACACAAGAAACACACTTAACTCAAAAGGACATTCATAGGTTCAAAGTCAAAGGAGGGAAAACAATACTGCATGCCCCAGCACTTCAGAAAAAAGCAAGAGTAGCAATTCTGTTTTCAGACAGTCTCAACTTCAAAACAAGAATGATCAAAAGACACAAAGAAGGGCAATATATATTGTTCAGGGGAAAAATTGAAGAGCAAGAAGTAACACTCATAAATATCTATGCACCAAACACAGGAGCACCCAACTATGTAAGACAAATTTTAACGGACATGAAAAACTTAATGTCTAAGATCACAATCTTAATAGGAGACCTTAACAATCCCTTATCTCAAAAAGATAGATCAACCAGAGAAAAAAATTAGCAAGGAAGTAGCAGAACTGAACCAGAGCTTGGAACAAATGGGCCTGGTGGACATATACAGAGTGTTCCACCCAACCACAGCTGAATACACATTTTTTTTCAGCTGCACACAGGTCATTTTCCAAAATAGACCACATACTAGTCCAGAGATCATGCCTAAGCATATGTAAGAAAATAGAAATTATCCCGTGCATACTATCTGACCACAATGCAATGAAATTGGAAATAAATGACAAAAGAAATCAGAAAAACCCACTAAATTCATGGAAACTAAACAACACTCTACTGAGTAATCAATGGGTTGCAGAAGAAATTCAACAATATCTACAATTCAATGAAAATTCATGTACAACTTACCAGAATTTATGGGATGCGATGAAAGCATTTCTTAGAGGGAAAATAATAGCTATGAACTCACACATTAGGAAAACAGAAAGGGAACAAATTAGCACCCTAATGTTGCACCTCCGACAACTAGAAAAAGAAGAGCAAACAAAACCCAGATCGCAAAGATGGCAAGAAATCATAAAGATTAGAGCAGAAATTAATTCCATTGAGATGAAAAAAACCGTTCAAAGAATCCACAAATCAAAAAGTGGGTTCTTTGACAAACTAAATAAAGTTGATAAGCCTCTTGCCAACCTCATCAAAAAGAGGCAAAACAAAACTCAAGTACAAGCGATAAGGATCATTGAAAAGGGTGGAATCACCATAGACCCAGTGGATATTCAGAAGATTATCAATAGTTACTTCGAGAATCTTTATACTCACAGAATAGAAGACACAGAAGAACTGGACAGATTCCTTGAAAGGTACAAATTACCAAAACTGAATCAAGAAGATATAACAACTTTCAATAAGCCGGTAACAGCCAACAAAATACGAAACGTAATAAAAAGACTACCAACAAAGAAAAGTTCAGGTCCTGATGGATTCACAGCTGAATTCTACAAGAAATTTATAGAAGATCTAATTCCCACACTCCACAAACTCTTCTATGAATTTGAAAAGGAAAATGTCCTCCCGAAATCATTTCTGGAGGCAAGTATAATACTGATTCCAAAACTAGGGAAAGACACAACCAAAAAGGAGAACTACAGGCCAATCTCCCTCATGAACATAGATGCAAAAATACTCAACAAAATCTTGGCAAATAGAATACAGCAAATCATCAAGAAGATCATACACCACAACCAGGTAGGATTCATCCCAGGGATACAAGGATGGTTCAATATTCGAAAATCTGTAAACGTAATACACTGAAATCTAAAAACCACATGATCATCTCAATTGATGCAGAGAAAGCTTTTGACGAAGTCTAACACTCATTCATGTTCAAGGTCCTACAAAAAATTGGAATACAAAGACTCTACCTTAACTTGATAGAAGCCATCTATGACAACCCAAAAGCTAATATACTTCTCAATAGGGAAAAACTGAAATCTTTTATTCTTAAATCAGGTAAAAAACAAGGATGCCCTCTATCCCTCCTCCTATTCAATATAGTCTTGGAATCCTTAGCAACAGCCATTAGAAAAGAGGGAGAAATAAAGGAAATAAGAATATGTAAAGAAGAAGTTAAATTATCACTATTTGCAGATGACATGATACTTTACCTGGAAGACCACAAAAATTCCACCAAGAAACTACTAGAACTGATACGTAAGTTCACTAGCATAGCAGGATACAAAGTCAACACTCAAGAGTTAATAGCATTCCTCTACACAGATAACAAGCACACTGAAAGGGAAACAATAGAAACAATACGTTTTACAATAGCACGGGGAAAATGAAATACCTTGAGATTCACTTAACCAAGGAAGTCAAAGATCTTTTCATGGAAAATTACAATACCCTAAGAAAAGAGATTATAGAGGATTTCAGAAAATGGAATGCTCCTGGATAGGAAGAACCAACATCATGAAGATGGCCATATTCCCAAAATTGCTGTACATATTTAATGCAATCTCTATCAAACTGCCACGAGTATACCTCATGGACCTAGAGAAATCATTCCTAAGGTTTATTTGGAACTACAAACGACCTGCAATAGCAAAGGCAGTCTTGGCCAATAAAGACAAGGCAGGATGCACCATAATTCCTGACTTGAAATTGTACTACAAAGCCACTGTGATAAAATCAACGTAGTATTGGCAACAAAATAAACCTGAGGATCAATGGAATAGATTAGAAGTTGCAGAAGCATCTATGAACACACACAGCCATCTGATCTTCAACAAAGGCATCAAACATATTTACTGGAAGAAGGATAACCTCTTTAAAAAATGGTGCTTGGAAATCCTGGCTTTCTATATGCTGAAAACTAAAACTTGACACAGTTCTATCACCATGCACTAAGTTAAAGTCAAAATGGATTAAAGAACTAAACATTCAAACAGAAACACTCAATCTCTTGAAAGAAGAGTTAGGAGGAACTCTTGAAGATATAGTGGTAGGTAAGTAGTTCATGAACATATATTTGCACAGGAAGCACTTGAAAGAATCAACAGCTGGAATCAACTCTTCTTAAGGAGCTTCTGCATGTCAAAAGAAATTGTCAACAGAGTGAAAAGGCAACCCACAAATTTTGAAAAAAATCCTAACTAATAAGCAATCAGACAGAGGACTACTGTCTAGGATATATAAAGAACTAAGATATAACAGGGCCCTCAAATTTGAAGACACAATTCAGAAATGGGCATCTGAGATGAATACATCCTTCTCAGAGAATGAAATTAAAGAAGAGAATAAATATATGAAAAAATGCTCCACATCACTAGTCATCCATGAAATGCAAATAAAAACAACATTGAGATATCATCTCACTCCAGAAAGAATGGCTAGCATAAGGAAATCAAGCAACAACAAATGTTGGAGAGGTTGTGGGGAGAAGTGAACACTTTTCCACTGCTGGTGGGAATGTAGACTGGTTCAACCATTGTGGAGGTCAGTGTGGAGACTCCTCAAAAGAGTAGGACTGGAAATTCCATTCAATCTGGGTATCCCCCTATGGGGAATTTTCCCAGAGGAACTCAAAACATTTTATCTTAGTGATATATGTGTACCTATGTTTATAGCAGCACAATTTGTGATAGCAAAATCTTTGAAACAACCAAGATTTCCATCACATGAGGGATGGTTCAAAAAGATGTGGTATTTCTGTCTAATGGAGTATTACTCAGCTACTAACAATGATAAGCTTGAAGGATTTATATTGAAGTAGTTGCCACTTGAACATATATTCATTAGTGAAATAAACCAGACACACATGTGTAAATATCTTATAGTCTCCCTAGTATAAGAAGCAAAAAGCTGAAATACAAATGGAAATGTACAACAACAACTAAAAACAATTGAGTCAGATAAGGCAAAGTGAATGGCCTATGCTGCAGGATACTAATCAGCTTTTCTTCTGGATGGTTAACAACCTAAGTTCACAAGTCAGAGTTGGAGAAATAGAAGAGCCAAAAGCCAACTAACATTTTGGCCCTCACCTTTCAAGGTCAGCGAAGACTCAGGACATAGGTGAACCTGTACTGCAACATCATGAAACTTAGTTAAGCTTCAAATTTTCTGAAGAAAGAGATTATGGATCCACAGAGGAAAGAGAGCAAAGTTCTGTAGTGTGCCTGGGGAGAGTCACATGGAGAGAAAACTTTCTCTCAGGCTCTCACAGAGAGCAAACTTGTCAAGCATTGGTCGTAACTCATCCACATGGATGACACAAAGGATCTACAGAATAAGGTTCAGGATTAGGAGATAAACCGTGAAGGGACTTCACTTACCTCATAAAAATCAAAAAGTACATGTGTTGGTATATAGGACTTGCTCTATCTAGGTGTTGACCATCCAGCAGAAAAGTATAAAAATGAAGTATACACCGTGGGGCCATAATAATAAGATGAGCTGTAAATGGCTATGGTCGACAACTTCTTCGGATAACTCAGTATTGTTGTGGAATGCTGTACTGTGTTGGATTGTGTCGTCGAGTTCAGGCACCTAAATTAATTTAATGACATTGGAGTGCCTATCTTTGAGAGGTGTAGACAAAGGAAGGGGTATAGAAATTAAGAATCATGATGTGTGTGTATGGACAACACAGTTGGGATAGATAACGCCGTGCTTCTACATAATTCTATGAGAGGCAACATTTGCACTAGTGGTGGTTGGACAGGATATTATGTCAACTTCTACTACTATGGACAACCATTAGGAAAATAACAAGGTAGAAAGTATTAATTACTGAATCTTTGATGTAATTCAGGTATAAAAATAAGATACGCAATCAGCTACAGTCTCTTAATTTACTGATAAGCGACATATGCTATAATAATGTTTGTAAGTATAATATCATGTACGCACCTTCTATGATACCAAAGCATTATGAAGACAGATTGCAATGTATTAATTTATCAAATCCATCTTGTCAAGTTACCTTAAAACTGTCTCATTGATATTTGTAGTTCAATAAAATGAAAATAATAATAATAAAAAATCACTACTGAAGATGAACTCTTACTGCAAGATACCAAAATAAATGAACAAGAATTCTCAAACAAAATCAGGGCAACAAGAGTTTCCACCTGAATTTGCTCTTGATTAAGTGAATTTTCTGAACTACTATGTAAGGAAAAATTAAAAGGTACTCTGACCTTTGTTAAGCATCAGCTGGCACACAGTACGCCCCTGCTGTGTCTTACTTAGAATGCGCATATGACAGAACAATTCCAGTTAAATTAAGGTAGATAACAGAAATAGGGTCATCTTTACAACAGTCAGAGTTGAAGTGAGAATAAATAACAAGATGATGTTAAGTATGCTGTCCAAAATGCATATAAATAAATAAAAATATAATATGAAAGAGCATTGAAGTGATACTTTAGTAAGTTTTATTAGAGGCAGAATTGAGTACACAGAATAAAATGAATATCAAAGCAATATCTAAAGAAAAATTAATCTAAAATATCAGTTTGAGTATTGTTTGTGATATTTTAAGACATACCACATAAATTTCATTCTTAAATATGAATTTAAAATTTTAAGAAAGTTAGCACATGAATGCAGCAATATATAAATAAGTACGGGCATTGCTCAGAAGGAGAGTTACAAAAGGACAACAAATATATGAAAAAACATTCAACAACCTTGGATATGCAAGGGATTCAAATTAAAGCAACACCGAGATGTGAGGCTTTTATAGGTAAATGGATACAACTAGAGCCCATACTCATGAGTGAAATAAATCAGACCCACTTATGCAAACATTGTATTGTCTCATGAGTGTAAGAACCTGAAAGAGTAAATTTAATCTGAAAGGAACAAGAGATACTGTAAAGGGTAAAAATTTATTCATAGGGAAAGAACAACTTGAATGAAGGAAAGAACAAAAGAAAGAAGGGGAAAATATATATTTATGTACATACACAGGATAGCCTGGATAATTGTACTGCTGATTTCTGCTGCTTTATTGAAAGAATCAGGTAATACAGAAGCCTTTTTTCTTCTCCAGGGGCGGGGCCCACACAGCAGCCCAGGGGATCAAACTCCCAGACCCTGCATCTGCTAAGCATGCTCTTTAATCCGCTGAGCTGGTAGCTGGTGCACAGAAAGTAATTTAAATATAAATTCCCAATTTAGTATCTGCTTAGCTACACAGTTATGATGCTTACTCTTATGGTCTAAAATACAATCCCATTAGTTACAAAAGTTTGTCAATTGGTGAAGCTCACTACCCACTATTAGTAGTACTAGCAGTGTTACTATAAGTAGAAAACTATATCTGATTTAAACAAATGATCTCACTTGGGTAATAATATCAGAAGGTGCTTGGGTAATACCCTCACTAAAGCTCTACACCAAAGGACAGAGGGCAGTGCCAAACAGAAACCAATGCCTCACTTTCAGTCAATGGAGAGAGCCAGATGCCTCTACACACATAGAACAAGAATCCCTGACATAGAAGAGATACCTAAATTATTGACTCTTTACAGAGAGGCTCTCATCACAGTGATGCAGCTAACTACTAACAAACCCTCACAAAATAGTATCATAGAAATCAATTAGAGACTTCTCTCTGAGAGATAAAAATCACAAAGAGAAGGAGCAAAATGCTTTTTTAGATGCCAAGCCCACCAGAACAAACACAGGAGATACTCACATAGAAGAAATTGGAAGTCACAAACCTGAACTTTCTGAAATAATAGGATCTGAAGTAAAGAAACAACTGAAGAAAGGTATAGAGGAAATCTGATAGAAATAATCTCCCAAGTAAAAAAGGAAATGACAACTATAATAAAAGAATTACTAGGATTTCCAAAGAAGACACTGATTAAAAAATAGACAATAGAAAAAATGATGGAAACCTTGAGTGAGGAATAGACAAAAGAAATACAATGCATGAAACAGATTCAAATAGATATTCAGGAGATTAAAAACTCAGATAAAAGTTGGCAAAACTGTCTGAAAGTGATAATAGGCTTTCAGACTTTAAAGACACTGTTGCAGATAGTGAAAAGGTAAGAAAAGCTATTTTAAAAGAAATAGAATCCAGAAAGTAATAATTCAGCACCTGTATGATGGTGCAAAAGAGAACAACATAAGCATCAATGAGAAAGTAGGAAACATTACAAATGATATAAAGGGAATATGGGCATAAGTAATGGCAAATAACTCCCCAAATATGGGGCAACAATCTGAAATTCAGTAACTGACACATATAGAACTCCAAATAACATTAACCCAATGAAAACTACACCCAAGCATATAATAATCAAGATCCTAAAAGTTCAGCAAAAGAACAACATACTAAAACCTGCTAGAGAAAAGAAACAGATCACATTGAAAGGAAAAGCTGTTTAAAATAATGGCAGATTTACCCTCACAAACCATCAAGTGAAGAAGAGCATGGATAAAGTACTTGAAGTCCTATAAGAAAAAAAATACCCAGACTGACATACCTTGCAAAACTCTCTTTAAAGTTTAATGTAGAAGTAATATGCTTTCATGACAAAGACCAACTAAACAAATTCATGATGACAAAGCCAACCATACACAGAGTACTAAAAGATATTCTAGAAAGGGATCAAAATGACCACAACTCCAAGAATGAGAATGGGAAGAACCCACTAAATAGGGTAAACAATTAAACAATGGATAAATGTAGGTAACCAACAGAAGGAAAATAACACGACAAACATAAGTTAATACATATCAATTATAACCATCAATGTAAATGGACTCAGCAAACCAATTAAAACAAATAGACTTGTAGAGTGGATTAAGAAGCAAAACTTAACAATATCCTGTACACAGGAAACACATTTAACTCATAAAGAAATTCACAGGCTGAAAGTCGAAGGATGGAAATGATGCTACGTGCCCTAGGAAATCAGAAAAAAAAACAGGGATAGCAATCCTATTTGCAGACAATCTAAACTTCAAACCAAGAATGATCAAATGAAATAAAGAAGGATACTACATACAGGTTAGAGGAAAAATGCAAGAAAAAGAGATAACAGTGATAAATATAGTAGGTAGTGTACCAAATACAGGAGCACACAATGATACAAGGAAAAAAAAAAACTTTAAAGGACATGAAAATTCTAATATCTAATATGACAATCTCAACAGGAGACCTAAACAGCAGACAAAAAATTAGCAAAAAGTAGTAGAACTAAACCAGACTTTTGAACAAATGGACTTAGTGAGCATAAACAAATTGCTCTACCCACAACATCTGAATACACACTCTTTTCAGGTTCACGTGGATCATTTTCTAAAACAGACCACATACTAGTCCATAGGTCATGCTTAAGTATGTGCAAGAAAATAGAAATTATCCCATACATATTACCTAACCACAGTGCAATGAAATGGAGGTTAATGATGAAAGAAACCACAAAATCCCATAAACATATGGAAATTAAATAATACCCACCTCAGCATAAAATGGATTACAGATGAAATTTAACAAGAATTTAAATAATATCTAAAATCCAATGAAAATTTAAGAAAAACTTATGGAATTCATGGAACTCAATGAAAGCAGTTCTCAGAGGGAAATTTTTAGTGATGAACTCAAACATTAGGAAAACAGAATGAGAATAAATAAGTACCCTAATACTGCATGTAAATCATCTAGACAAGGAAGAGCAAACCAAGCTCAAGAACCAAAGACATGAGGAAAACACAATGATTAGATCAAAAATTAATGCAATTGAGACCAAGAAAACAATATGAAGAACTAATGATTCAAAAAGCTGGTTGTTCAAAAAATTAAATGAAATTGATAAACCCCTAGCCAACCTTATCATAAAGAGGAAACAAAAAGATGAAACTCAAGCTATAAGGAATAAGAAACTTGAAATTAATGCACACCCTGTAGAAATTCAGAGGATCATCAGTAGCTATTTTGACAATCATTTCTTTCACAGAATTGAAGACATAGAAGTAATGTCAAGCAGAAGAGTCAGCAAATGCAAAGACAGACAGACCAGAAACTCTTAAATTTAATTTTAGTGCCAGCAAAGGGGATCATAGTTTGGTCATAGCTGTTCATGTTCTTACCCTTCATTTCCCTTTCTCTACCTTGACAAAATGGATCAAGATGACTTGCGTTTTGCCGCACTCTGTGCCTTCCACCTCTGTGCTTGCTTGGGCCTCCTCTCCTAGCTACTCTGACGGACACACCACAAAGTTGTCAGCATTGGAATCATACCCTACTCCTGCCACTCCTGGTGCTGCTACCACCTCTTTGAAGATGAAAGGTACAGGTGCCTCTATTTGGCTAAGATCAGGGAAGGAGGGATCTGGGTCCACTATTGCTATTCACAACCTTGCCAACCAGTAGGCTCTAACATGGTTGACCTCCTAAAGATTCCATTTCATCCTGAAAACTTCCCAAGAAATACAGCAGCTGTCAATCAAATAGTTCATGTTGTCTTCCCTTTCACTGAATCACCACTATCATAGCTCTGGCTTTCCTGAAGCCCCACACTCTATTGAACTATTCACAATCCTGCATTGAACCAGTCACCAGGCCTGATTTTGAGCCAATCGGAGGTCTATACTAGACCAATCACAGTCCTTACACTTCTCCAGTTAATCTAGGTGGGCTTCCTGTGGTACATTGAAGATCCCCGACAGCACAAGCTCTGGTCAAATGAAGCTTTGTTCTGGTGGTCCTGTAAATCAACCCATAATATATTTCTTGTGTAATATAGGTGCAGATAATTTGTAGATTTTCTAAAGGTTTTTACCTTGAATAGTGTAGACAGAGTGATTGTTTCTAAAGAAAAACCAATAAATAACTAGAAATAGTATCTCTTAAGAAAGCCAGAGTTTAGTGGCCCACAAAAATCAGCAACAGAGACCAGCACCTATCGGAGTTGGCTGACAGGTGCCACAAACTAGCATTTCCCACCAGGATTAACAGAGAACACTATCCAGCAGGGCTGACCAATGGTATCCATCATTTTTTTTGTGACATCCAGTAACATCAAGAACACCAGCAAAGCTGTATTTTGGTGATTCATGATTTCTGTTTGAATCAAATGAAAGAACCTATGGTGGTTGGTTGATTGTGTGTACTTGAGGGAGTAAGGTCCAACCAAATTGTTTCAGTATACTTCTCGATGTAGAAGACCTAGCCTAGGAGAAGGGATTATCACTCAATGGTATCAAAAAGTAAAAGAAGAAGAAAATATGGTTTCTGTTTTCTTTGGAGGAGCTTCAGTCTTTGCTTTCACCATGAACATCATCTCCTGGCTCCCTGTGCACACTCTTCATCTTCTAGTGTGATCCTTCAACCCTTCATCACTCACCCTTGACCTCTTGACACAGACCTGTGCAGGAAACTACACAGAGCTCCAGGCCTCTGACAGGATTCTTTCTATCCCTAGTGCACACAGAGACACTTTAACACCTGACTCTGTGGGCAGCCATTCTAAGCCAATCTTGTAAATTTTTATATATTGTATAACTTGTATTATATTCATTTCTTTTACAATACTGACTGATACACAAACTAATTTATCAGCAAGAATAGTCATATTAAAATAACTCACGAGGGGCTTGGGAGATAGCTCAGTGGCATAAGAGCATGCCTTTGCAAGTGCAAGGTTCTGAGTTTGATCCCTGGTACTGCAAAAAATAAAAATAAAAATTACTCCTGAGGAAGAATGAGAATAAAAACTGAAGAAATCCATCAGGAAATTTAAACACAGATTACATGCAGAATATCTCAAAGCTCCAAATCAAAATATTTTGTGCATTTAACATTCTGTTCAAACGTTTCAGATTTGAAATATTTTGGATCTTAGAATTAGGAGTGCTTAACAAGTGGGGCCTATCAAAGTAATTGCAAATCTAAAAAAATTTACATTCTGCAACATTTCTGGAATCAATTATTTCAGATATGTGATACTCAACATGTCTTAGATTTGCAAAGAAATATGGAAAAAAAAAGGACAGGATATTTTTTCTATATTTAGGACAGATCTGTTATGGGTTCTCAATATAGAAACCAATATTAAAATTTATGAGCCTTTATTACCGGACCTGGAACTGCTTGGCCATACTCATGCAGAAGAGGACAAACAGTGAGGAGCCTTAGACGTATAGAGGTTTTAAAGCTAGAAACTGCATCATGTTTGGCAAACAAATTGGTCATCGACCACGACAGAACAGCACCTTTAGGAACAGCATGATCATTGCTCAGCATACATTTCTTGGGAGTGTTATATAGTTTTGCTTAACATACATCTGCTTATGCATGGTCTTGACTACCACAGCAACATTTTTCAGTTGGTTAGCAACACGTTAGTTGTTCTGTACAGTTAGAAAAATTTAGACCTTTACTTTGATTTATTTTGTAGGCTGTTTTGGGAACTCTCAGTCTATTGATGATTCACCGATGGTACATCAAGCCTCCTTGCAGTCTTACAAGGAAGCTGGGTCACAGAAAGTTGAGAGGAGTAATTTTTTATATTTAGTTTTACATTAACACATCACATTAGTTTTATATTAATTCATCACATACCTATAGTGTTTCACTATGTAAATTAAACTCATACTGATTCTCCTGTTTTCAGCCTTCCAAGTGCTAGGATACCACATCAAATCTCAATCACTGCCTCAACCTTCCCCGAAGGTGGGCAGGCATGGCACGCTGGGGATGGAACCCTGGCCTCTGTGTTCTGCCCAAGCAGTTGCTGTAGTCCACTGGGTTATCAGGCCAGTCCAAGGGACAGGACATTTAATGAGAAAAATAATGACAGAAAGCTTCACCAGTTTGGAGAAGCAAATGAACCTCTAGATCATGGATCCCCCCAAAGTTCCCAAATAAATAAAGCATGAAAAAAATGGATCCATGACATATAGTGATTTATAATCAAATTTTGAAATGTCAATAGTGGAAAGTTGTTTGAAAGCAGCAAAAGTACTTTTTACATGCAAGAGACCATTCATAAGACTAAAACATTTCTTAGCACAAGCCTAGCAGGCCACCATGGAGTGGAAATACTTGTTGAAATTATATTACAGTGAAATAACTGTTAAATTGTAAGCTTCAGACAAAAATCTTTAAAGGCATTACATAGCACTAAGAAAATGCCACAATAAGCCATTTGTTGTAGCATTTTCTTAGTGCTATGTAATGCCGTTAGAGCCTAAAAATAAGCCTAAAAGGCCTGCTTAGGCAATCTTAGGCAAAGCACGGGGACCCTGGTTCAATCCCCAGCACCACATGCTTTGCCAGCAGCACACCCACAGCAGTCTGAGTGGGCCAAAGTCTGGGTGTGGGCGTGATGGTACATGCCTGTAATCCTAGTGCTAGGGAGGCTGAAAGCAGAAAGATAGTCAGGAGTCTGAACTGGGTAGTGAAACCAAAATACATTAATAAATCCATATACTTTCAAATTCCTTTAATTTAATTGAGCATAAAATAAATTCATTTTGGCTATTGCTCCTAATGCTTGATAGCTACATCCTGAGACCTATCCTTTATCACACACACACACACACACACACACACACACACACACACAAACACAGATATGTATCTCATAAAAAAAACCCTCAGTAACAGGATGAAATTAGCCAGCTAATTAACCAGAAAATCACATACTTTGGTTTTGGAATTATATTACCATTTGGTGTATGCATATCAGCATATGGAGATTATGCATAGCTAACAAGAACTTCCAAGTATTTTGGAAAAAGGGCGATGCCAGTAGGCTAGAAGAATCTACATACATACCTGATAATTCTGTGTAATTACCACATATTTGAAAGTCTTACTCAGCACAGGGTATGTCACAGTTTGGGGCTTTAGGAAGAACAATATAATATAGAATGCATTTCTATAACGTTATTTTCTAAGGAATCACCCAAGTATCATATACAAGAAGTGCATGTAATCGGGATCCTAATATCCTACATGAGTCTAGCTGAAAACCTAGAGCTCATAACAATGCCTCCCAAAAGTGAAACTGGAAGTCTAAACCTCACAGCAGTCTAATGCAGGCCTGCTTCATAGATATCTGCTGGAAAGGACACTAGGTCAGTGGTGGAAGCTAGGAAGTTTATGCCAGCAGAATGAATGATCTGTGTTAGCAGGCTGAGGGGTCTGACCTGGAGTCAGGAAGCAAAGCTCAAAGTAAGCACCAGAGCTCCCCCAAAGGTATCACAACTATCCTTAGCAACAGTGATGTCCCAAGCTTCTCCAGTGATGAGGAGAACTGAGTTCTCATCAGGAAAGCCAATGCAACAGGCTTCTCTATAAGGCTTGGCAGGGCACCATCTTCCCCTCCAGAGCCAGGAAGCAATGCTCAAGATGAGGACCAAATGTCCTCCAAAGTTCATCAAGATAACCAGCATGACAAGGTCTTCCATCAGAATAGCCCAAGAGAACTAGCAGCTTCCAACAGCTCCAACAGCTTCTGCAAACAGCCTCTCTAACAGTGTTTTTGGCAGCTTCTCCTGTTCTGCCTTTTATGCTGCTGCCAATAACTCTCAGAGCACCCAGAATCATGCTAGTTCTATTCAGCTGGATATAATAAGTTGACCACCAATTAGAAATCCACTTCAGGGTCCTTTAAACTCTCCTATCTCTTTATGCCTCCAACATGCAGTTGAACAATGTCTCATGTAAATTCTAAGACATTTCTAGGAAAGATGGATTAATGAAACTTTCTAGTAAAAGTAACCTTAACTTGATCTTTTGAGTCCTTGTTATCTTCTCAAATAGAACATATTATTATAAACACAACTTCATGAACACACCTTTTAAATGAAATTCTTATTTATTGGCAACTTGAGCACCAAGAATATCACTCAAATTCTTTTTTGTTATCTCAAATAAAAGAGTCAAGAGGGAATGCAATGAGGTTTCACTGGGTGGTCCTTTTAGATAAACGTGTAAATACAAATATCAAAACTATCAGGTTGTCATATGTTACAAAAATTTAGAAAAAAGGTATATATGTTTTGATAAGAACAAGCCTATTAAAATTTTTCAGTTTGCTTAACTATTGCTTCAGTGTGAATATAGATAAAATAAAGAAAATAAGGGAGTAAGCTATGTTTAGGAAGATTTTAGTGAAACCAAAATATTTAAGAGAAAGTTAAAACTCTAAAATATACACAAAACTTTTATCTCTAGGGAGGTAAAAACCCATGTTAGAGGTACAAATTTATAAAAATCTAAGGAAATATATACAACAATCAAAATAATTTGCATGTAAGGTATACATGTACTTCATAGTTTGAAAAAGAATAAGCTCAGCTCAACTGAAAAGTCACTTAGTGATCTTCAAATAGGGTCTGCAGGGTCTTACCACGTAGTAGATAAGACTCGTAGTGATCTCCTGTTTTCAGCTGCCCAAGTGCTGGGATTACTGCCATGCCCAGTCTCAATTGCCATCTCGGTGTGCCTCGTGGGTGGAGCTGGCATGGCAGGCCAGCGATTGAATCCAGCCACTGTGCTCTGCCTGAGCAGGAGCTTTAGTCTGTTGACCTATCAGACCAGCCCTAAATTTACCACTTTTTATCCAACTTAATTATAAGTCTCAAAGGCTTATAATTAAGTCTTTTTCTACTAATCTAACACAATGCCAAAACAGTGCATGAGGAAGTCTACTCAGGTCTCTCAGTGGTGAGGGAGTATGCACAGCAGAAGAGCCATAAGCAGGTGAGTGCCATCCCTCCCATCAGAGCAGGCACGCTAGAATATGTTTTATTTGTTTATTCTTTACCAAATGTATTGGTAAATCCCTAGATCCTTGGCTATAAACTAGAAAAAACAAATCAATACACTTTAGTATAAAAGTTATATCTACCTATGTCTTTCTGGAAACCATACAGAAAAATAAAAGATAAACACTTTAAAATGTAAGAAGAGAAATGACTTCATAAATTGATGATAACAAATAGAAAGCTCATAATTTAACACAGATTTATATTACTTAAAGCTGTCAAGTTTGATTCAACCAATGGAAAACTGGAGGAGTAATATGTTAGGCCCCAAACAATGTTTAATAAACCTTCAAATTCGGAACAAAGTCCGTATTAAAATAATATTTTATCAGTACTTGTCTTACTTTACTTTTTCAGTCTTAGAAAAATTGCCTGACAAATTATATAAATTGTGCAAAGTTTTTATCATGGCTCACAGTCTGCAGATATTCAGTCCATTGTCAGTTGGCTCCAAGGCAGGAAGTGCAACATGGAGATTGATCTGGCAGAGAAAAAACAACAAGCTTTCCTTCACTTCCCTTTTTTATTTCATCTGATGGCAAGACTGCTGGTTTGTGCCACCCACACTCGGGGTGGGTCTTCCATCTTCAGGAAGTCCATCATTGACACTGAAAACTACACTGATCCAATCAGTGAATTAATCCCATGTCAAGCACGCTGGATCCAGTCACTACCCACAGCCCCATGCATAAGGTTTAATTGGTACATCTAGACATAAATGTCTAGCCATACAAAACTATAATAATAGTAATAATAATAGTTGTAATAATAATAATAGTAATAATAATAAAATTAGATATAGTTAAAATTTGTGGTATTTCCGGCTGTTTTTTTTTTTTTCTTTTGCACTTCATTGGGTTGGTGCAAATTGTCAGAGTCAGAGGTGGTCATCATGACTTTAGCTTAGTTTAGCTCTCTTTTTCACACAAACACAGCTGGCCACTTGCTTTACTTTAATGTGTGATTTGCAAGCCACAAAACATTATATCTAAAATCATTACAAATTAAATTGACTGGAAATCACATCAGTCATTCAGGGCTTCAAAACGAACAGCATCTTCATAACCTCCACGTTTATCTTCTTTCCTTTCTGGGTGTAACTTAATCAGATAAAAAATTCGGAGAATAGTAATTGCAACTTCTGTTACAAATTTCAAGCTCTTCTCTTTAACTATGGTTGGTTCAAGCACCCCTGCTTATTTGTTGGATCTTGGTTTACCATTGATCAAATCCAGACCAATCAATTTTAGATTTTTATGCTCCAGATTAACTTGGGCGTTGTTATGAAAAGCCCTTAACTTTGCAACTAGATCCGTGGAATCTTGGGAAGCATTCACCACCAGCGTGTTGGGAGTGACAAGAGATCTCACAAACTATGTGAGAGGAAGCTGTTCCCGAGACGCCATGATGGTGGCTTAGTTTTTAAGGTAGATGGAAAGGGCAGCTTCCACCACACCCCCCAGGAACCACAGATTTTGACTCCAAAACTCTCTTCACCACCACGCAGAGTGCATCGTGTGGAGAGCGCTTCATCTCATCACACATGAAATCATTGGCCCCATGAAAGATAATCTATGCGGACATCTGTACCTGAGTAGTTTTCATTAAGATCAGTTCTTCTTCACAGATTATCTCCTGCACCACTTCTGTTTGTCCCAACATCATAGCTTTGAAAGTTTCTTCACCTTCCAAATTGGCCAATGTTGATAGAACATTTGCTCCAGAAGCTTCAGCAATGCATTTAAAGTCCCCTTTTTAAGACTCTTCTAACTGCTGTAGCACCCGCCTCCATGAAATACTTCAGATACATGTCATCAATCCTAGCAGTGTTTAGAATACCATTGGTACCAGTTGCCAGAATCTTCTGAACTCTCTCCTTTGTGATTCTCTCTGTCTAATCTGGTCTAGTTTCTCAGGGTCAGTAATCACCACCTGAATACCAAGCTGCATTTTTGTTTTCTGCAGGCTGAAGTCAAGGCAAGCAATTTTTTCATTAACTATTCTCTTGGGCATTCCCTGAGATCCCACAACACAGTTGAGTGCATAGCCACTGATCAGCGTGCTTTCTGTCTGACTTCTCCTGTGGGCTTTCAGAATATTAATAGAGTTTCCTGTAGTAATGAGGCTAGCCTCTTTAATCAGTGTACTTAACAGCGAGTACAGCATATACTACCTTATTGGAAAAGAAATCATCAATTTACTCCAATTATTTTGGATGATATGGATGTCTTAGCAGCATTAATCAGGCAATCTCTTCCAAGTTAATCTGTGTTAATAATTAGGTTTTCACTGATACAGTGCACTTCTTCCTTGCAAGCAAGTTGATAACCATTAATAATTGATATGGGGTTGATTAAGACAAATTCATCTGCATTGTTTCAGAAGTTCTGCTGCAATGATAACCACTGAGGTTATTCCATCTCTGACTTCTTTGTCTTGCAGATCTGCCAGCTCACAAAGAACTTGACTGCAGGATGTTCAACCTCCAGTAACTTCAGGACGGTGGCACCATCATTAGCAATGGTTACATCACCAATATCATCTAGCAACATTTTTTCCAAGCCAACTGGACCAAGTGAACTTTTTATGGTATTTATGATACCATACCAGCCCAGAAGCATGTAGGTGAACTGTGGCAGAGAGCCCATGATTCTAGTTTTGCAATCAGCCTAAGAAGCATGGATGTTTGGGTAGATCTCAAAAAGGAATGTTTTCTCTTGATTTCCAAGATGAATATACCTAAAATGCCAAAGGAGAAGCACTCTTCTTAGGCTAAAATAAATATAATCTCATTGAGCTGTAGAATACTTGAAACTGCTAAAAAATTTTATTTGGTACTAGTTGACAGAATTTAAGGTCACGGTCAAATGGAAGCATGATCAGACATCAACACATCTGTAAACAATGTGAATGCAGCAGGGTACCATGCTACCAGACGGTAATAGCTGGGTAATTTTCCACAGTGTATTCCGTGGAAAGTGTGTCAAATTAACAGACAAATATAACTGAAGTCTACTAGAAAATAAAATTAACACTTAAAAGTCATAATAAAGCAATATTAATAGAAATAAATGGCATGAATAGATATGTAATAATACACTTCTTTCTGAAGCTCTACTCTTCCCAAAGTTCTGGAGAGGATTCCTTATCATAGGAATGGTTTGTTCTAGGTAAACTGAAGATTCATTCTAATTCTTTACTTACATTATGTGAACATATATCATCATTTTTCAAGATATATAATTTCAAATTTTTAGGCATTTTTATAGCTCAGGTATTTATGAAGCTTCTGGTATAAATATGGAGTAAATATATTATGTGCATTATTCTGTCTCATGGCATTTATTTATTAATTCATTCAATAAATATTTCCTGAACAGTACCAGTCTGATAGATTTGATAGGCACTAATATGACATAAAATGGGTTCAGATACTGCTTATTCCTGTAAAGATGTACCAGTGAGGAGGAATGCTGGAATAAGGAATTATGAATTGCAAAAAGCTTAAGCTACATAGCACATAGGAATGCAACCTCCAAGTAGTCATTGCTATGGGCAACTCTGATTTGTTCATATTGGCACCTTCTAAAGAATCCAGGAAAGTGTACTTCAGAATCATCTGACCAATGACTGATGACAGAAGATTTTACTCATATCCATAGGGCCCTTTCTTCCATTAATCATGTGATACCTCTTATCTCATTCACTGATGCTCTTAACGACCTAGGACTGAGTGAAGGCCTAGTGGATTTTTCATGAACAATTTATGTGCATAGTGTATGAGCAGAGAGCAACGTCTCAGTGACGCAGTGATTGAGTGCCTGTCAGGTTCACCTGCATGAAGGTAGCTGGGTATAATGCTGGCACAGAAGACATAAAGAATCCTACAAGGGAGTCTCATACCCTCTGCTCTATTCTAACCAGAGAGAATAAGAGAATGTGCTTACTCTCTCTGTTTCTTTATTCTCTTTCTCCTGTCTCTTATGGAGAAGATAATCTTCAAATTTTCCTTATTAAGAAAATAAACATGATCGCTGACATTCTCTTACTTACCTCAGGAGCTCAGGTTCTCCTACCACATCCACTACTAAGACATCAGTACTTGAAGTTGGTACTAATATGACAGTATTATTTCAAAACCAACCATCTTCTTTCCAATCTGTTATTTGGTGTGGGCAGCATAAATGTGTGAAGTGTGCTGGGGTGGCTTTTTACTTTCAGTTATATAAAAATGAAATAGGAATACTCAAAATTGATGGAAGATGACTTGATGTTATAGAATAAATGTGGGCTAACTGTCTAAGTACTTTGAAAGAAACTAGATACTATTAAAAACATAAGAACATATTGCTATTTCTCCTCCATATGATATTTATGATGATGACTCCTAAAAGAATAAAAAATATTATCTTTCTTATTTTGAAGCTTGGTTGCAGAATCTTCATGTGTCTCATGTTTTTTGTCTATTTGAGACAGGGTCTCGCTCTGCAGATCAAGGTGGCCTTGAGATCACCATGTAGCGCAGGCTGGTCTTGAACTCACAATGATCCTCCTGTCTCATCTTTCCTAGTGCTGGGATTACAGGCATGCACCTCACACGCTCAGCCTAGATATCTCTTTAGAAAATTAAGTGGGACAGTTGTAGAAGTAAGATGTATTTATCTTCATTTGGCAGTTGGAAGTAATTTACAGACTTAAAAATGAGGGAGCAAAGACTGTCAGCTATTATTGCACACTTTGTATTAGGAATTTAATATTTTTAATGCTGTATCTTGATTACAGAATCAGTGTTTCTCTTAGCTTTCTGAAATTTTTTATCAAAGTTGTTTTGCATGCACAATATTTATCATGGTGAGCTTCTCACAGCCTACAAATGCATTTATTATGCTCATTGACATATTTCTCATAAAAAGTCAGGATGGACTGCCTGGTAAGCACAAGGTCCTGAGTTTGATCCCCAATATAAAGGCAAGCAACCAAACAAAAACCGAAAGTAAAAAACACTTCAGGGTGGCATATTTTTCTGTCGATTTTTTTCAATCATGTGACTTTTTCCATTTCATTTTGTTTTTTATTAGTATATGTTTGTAATATGTTATGTTTATATTAGTTGTGTGAATTTGGTACAAATTCATAACATATCTTAATTCTCTTTTTCATCTATTCTACTTTTCCTCCTACCCCTTCCCACTATCTGTTGATCATTTTGAGAAAGATATCTCTACCTAACTTTAATTATCTCTCTTTTACTTTGCTCTTTGTGTATATTTTGAGCTTTACATATAGGAGAAACTAAGTAATATTTAAGTCTGGATGTGAGATTTGTGTAATTTAACATGATGGTCTCAAGGTACATCAAGTTTTCTACAAATGAGTCCAGTTTACCCTTCTTTATGGCAGAACAGACTTCATGGTATCTAAGTACCACATTGTCTTTATCCATTTATCGGTTGATGGACATGTAGGCTGTCTCCAAGATATAGCTATTATGAATTGCTATAAAAGTTTTGAATGGGTAAACAACTATTGCCTGATGTTTATGAAGTCAAAGGAAAGGTATGAGTATTGAGGGAGGAGAGAAGAGTGGGAGAGAGAAGGAAATGGAATGAAATGTGCTGAGTATGCACAAAATGAATTCCTCAGGTTATTCCACAACCACAAGAGGGAAATGAAAAGTACATATTGCCGGGTGTGGTGGCGCAGGCCTGTAATCCCAGCACTTGGGAGGCTGAGGCAGGAGGATTGTTGTGAGTTCAAGACCAGCCTGAGCTACAAAGTGAGCTTAAGGCCAGCCTGAACTGCACAGTGAGACCCTGTCTCAAAAAAGACAAAAAAAAAAAAAAAAAAAAAAAAAAAAAAAAAAAAAAAAAAAAAAAAAAAAAAAAAAAAAAAAAAAAAAAAAAAGAAAAAAGAAAAGTACATATTGACCTTAGTACTACATGTATTAAGACCCTAGTCATAAAACAGCTCTAAATTATTATTAATCATATATTTGTTTCAAAAATCTGCTTTGCATACTCAGGAGATTCTCTTTATGGTACACGAGCAAGAATCACGTTTGATGGTTGCCTTATGAAATTCAGGCCAGAGCACCATTTTGTTTGGCCAGCATGCTACTTGGTTTCTAATTGAACCCAAGTGTATTTTGGTTGGCTGTAAACTACCCATTTTCCTTAATTCTTTTTATTCTGTCTATGATCATCCAACTTCACACATTTGTGCCTTTCCAGCTGCCTAGAGGCATTTGGATAGGAAAAATAGGAAAACCTTTACAGATGGAATAAATAAAAGAAAGGAGTTGATTTAGTTCTGCATCAGGGAGGGAGAACTCGAAGGATCCTAATATCATCATACAAAGTGCTTGACCTAGAGATAACATTGCATGAACAGAAAGGATATGAAGAAGTTACCAGTAGAAGAACTGGCTCTTCTGAATTCCATAGACTACAAGCAACACATGCTCAGACCTCAGGGGAAGGAGTCTTGATGGTGGTAGCTTGTGGGCTTAACAGCTTTGTCCATGGAGCAGTGACACTTGTGCTCAGTCTCTTAGTGGCCTGCAGAGAAAAATCAAGGTAAAAGCATCTTCATCTGGGGCCTGTGTGAGGCATGTGAAAGGAACTCACAGAAGATTATACCTTAACATGCTGAGTTGTGAGATATCTATTATATATAAATTGTATATAAGAAATATAATTATTCTTCTAATATAATGCTAGAAACCACTGAATGCTATATGTTATGTTAAATACTCTCTTATAGAGAGTAGTAACTTTTGAGGTACTCAAAACATTTAATTTACAGTAAATTTTTTCATCTTTGTGTCTTATTTCTTTTATATAGTTTATTAAGATGAAGTTCAGTATACCAGTTGTTACAATTTAATTTCACTTTCATGATGAATTTCATTTTCTATTTGTTATCTGTATACACTTCAAATTAAGAAATAATTATAAAATTAGAATCCAAAAAGGTTTTTCTGTGAAAAATAAAGGGCAATTTATTAATAAGCACTTCTCTTTTTTAAAAAAGGTGTAAGATCATATCAGTGATCAAAACTGGTAGTATTTCTAGCAGGAAAAGAGAAAATACAGCTATAATTTCAAAATTTATCCAAATATTTATAAAGTATTAATTTGGATCATTGAATACTTTAAGATAGTTTATCTGTCCTCTCAGAATCTTTGTATGATGCACAGAATATATTTTTATCTTTTATTGCTTCTTTGTCTTTTCCAGTTTCATCTTTCCACACTACCCTCCTATTCTCACCCTACTCTTACATTATGGAAAATATAGAGCCCATAAATGCTCTCACTGTCTCTCTCTCTTTCTGTCTCCCATCTCTCTGTGCTTTTCTGTCTTTCTCTGTATCTGTTTCTGTGTCTCTCTTTCCCTCCCCCTCTCTGTCCTTCCCTGTCTTTCTCAGCCTTTGCAAATACAGATCTACTATTGTTTCTTCATCCTGTCTTATTCTCGAAATGTCCTACTCTCTGTGTTAACTCTTTTCTAAAGGGACAGAGGGTATTTTAGGCTTTGCTTTTCCTAAAATAAGCATCAAACCTATTCAACTTTTACTGTAAAGTAGGAACACACAATGCATATTTGAATGGGCATGCCCATTACAAAAGATATATTTATTTAGAAAAAGAGGTGCCAACCAATGGATTATAGTGCAACCTTTCTGGTGTACATTTCCTGAGCTCAGTATTTTAACAAGTATCACATTCTTGAAATTCCGGAATTAACTGCTGGTATTTCTTTTTTTCATTTTTTTTAAAGTTTTATTTTATTTTATTGAAGAAGAAATAGCAGTGAGACAGTTTCAAATCAAATCAGCAGGACAGATTCAATAATTAATACATTGCATATTGTTTTCATAGTGGTTTTTTGTCATACAAGGTGCATACATGATATTGTACTTACAAACACTATTAGAACAGATGTCTCCAATCAATAAATTAAGAGAATGTAGCTCTATAGTTATCTTATTTTTTTAAAGCTGAATTATAGTACAGTTTCAATAATTAATACTTTCTACCTTGTTATCTTCCTAGTGGTTGTCCATAGTACAAGAAGCAGAAAGAATATCCTGTCCAAACACTAATAGTGCAAATCTTGCTTCTCATTGAATTATGCAGAAGTATGCGTATTTATCCTAATTGTACTGTTTATACAAACACAGAATGGTTCTTCCTTTGGATCACCTTTTTTTGTCAAAGATGGAAATTAAATTGCTATTCAGTTATTATAGGTGCCTGAACTCAGCGAAACAATCAAACACAGTCCACAATAATAGTGAATTATCCGAAGAAGTTGTTGACTAGAGCCATTTACAGCTCAGTTTATTATTATGGCCTTATTTTATATACCTCATTTTTGTACTTCTCTGCTGGATGGTTAAAGCTGTGGTAAAGCAAGAACTATATAACAAAAAAATGTAGGTTTTGTATCTGATGAGGTCAGCCAAGTCCCCTCAGGGTTTATGCTGTAATCCCGTACCTCACTGTGTAGATCATTTGACAAATGTCAGCCCTGTGGATGAGTCATTGCCATTGCTTGACCACTTTGCTCTCTGTGATAGCCTGAGAGAAAGTTTTTTTCTTGATGTGACTATCCTTAGGCACACTATATATCATCTATTGCATTCCTCTGTGGCTCCATAATACCTTGATCAGAAAATTTTGGTCACAACTGAGTTCCATGATGTTACAGTACAGGTTCTCTTAAGTCCTGAGTCTTCACTGACCTTGAAAGACTAAGGCCAAAATGTTGGCTGACCTTGCAGCCCTTCCATTTATCCAATTTTTGATCTGTGAAATTAGGTTGTTAACAATCAAGAAGAGAAGCTGATTAGTACCCTGCAACATAAGCACTTCAGTCTGTCATAACTATCTGACTACATTCTTTTTCGTTGTTACACATTTTATTTATATTTTTTTCTTTTGAATTCTCATAGTAGGGAGACTATACAATAATTGCATATGTGTGTCCACTTTATTTCACTTACGTTCAAGTGGCATCCACTTCAGTATAAATTCTTCAAGTTTATCATTCTTCATAGCTGAGTAACATTGTATTGAAATACCACATCTTTTTTCAACTATTCCTCATGTGATGGGCATCTTGGTTGTTTCCAAGATTTTGCTATCACAAATTGTGTTGCTATAAAAATAGGTATACATATATCACTATGATATGATGTTTTTAGTTCCTCTGGGAAAATTCCCAGTAGGGGGATAGCTAGCTTGAATGGGATTTCCAGTCCTACTTTTGTGAGGAGTTTCCACACTGATTTCCACAATGGTTGCACGAGTCCACATTTCAACACCAGCAGTGGAGAAGTGTTCCCTTTTCCCTACATCCTCTCCAACATTTGTTGTTGGTTGATTTCTTTAAGAAAGCCATTCTTTCTGGAGTGAGATGGTATCTAAATATTGTTTTAACTTGCATTTCACAGATAGTTATCGATGTGGATCATTTCAACATATACTTATTTGCTTCTTTAATTTCATCTTCTGAAAAGTGTGTATTCATCTCAGATGCCCATTTCTGGAGTGGGTCTTTAAATTTGAGGGCCCAAATATATCTTAGTTCTTTATATACTCTAGAGAGCGACCTTTGTCTGAGTGCTTATTAGTTAGGATTTTTTCGAAATTTTTTGTGGATTGTTTTTTTCCCTTTGTTGACAATTTTTTTTTGACATGCAGAAACTCCTCAAGAAGAGTTGATCCCAGTTGTTAATTCGTTCACGTGGTTCCTGTGCGAATACATGTTTGTTCATGAACTCTTTGCGTATCCCTATGTCTTCAAGAGTTCCTCTTACTTTCTCTTCCAGGAGATTGAGTGTTTCTGTTTTAATGTTTAGATAATTAATCCATTTTGATTTGAGCTTTCTTCATGGTGATAGCCCTGAGTAAAGTTTTATTTTTTGGCATGTAGAAAGCCAGTTTTTCCAGCACCATTTGTTAAAGAGGCTATATTTCTTCTAGTAAGCTTGTTTGGTCCCTTTTTCGAAGATCAGGTGGCTGTGTGTGTTTGCAGAAGACTCTGTGTCTTCTAATCTATTCCATTGATCCTCATGTCTATTTTGTTGCCAATACCATGTTGATTTTATCGCAGTGGCTTTGTAGTATAATTTCAAGTCAGGAATTGTGGTGCCTCCTGTCTTGGCCAAGATTGCCTTTGCTATTTTAGGTCTTTTCTGGTTCCAAATGGAATGATTTCTCTAGGTCTGGGAGGTATGTTGGTGGCAACTTCATAGGGATAGCATTAAACCTGTACAACAATTTTGTGAGCATGGCCATTTTCATGATGTTGGTTCTTCTTATCAAGGAGTATAGAATATCTTTCCATTTTCTGAAACCCTCTATGATCTCTTTTCTTAGGGCGTTGTAATTTTCAGTGAGAAGATCTTTGATTTCCTTAGTTAAGTGAATACCAAAGTATTACATTTTCCATGGTGCTATTGTTAAAGGTTTTATTTCTATAGTTTCTCTTTCAGTGTGTTTGTTATCTGTGTAGAGGAATGCTATTGACTTTTGAGTATTGACTTTGTATCCTGCTATGCTATTGAATTTCTGTATCAATTCTTGTAGCTCCTTGGTGAAACTCTTTGGATCTTCCAAGTTAAGTTTCATGTCATCTGGACAGAGTGATAATTTAACTTCTTCTTTACCTATTCTTCTTCCTTTTATTTCTCCTTCATGTCTAATGGCTATCGCTAATGATTCCAAAACTATATTGAACAAGAAGGACATCATTGTCTTTAACCTGACCTAAGAGTAAAAGATTTCAGTTTTTCCAGTTTAGAATTATATTAGCTGTTGGGTTGTCATAGATGGCTTTTACCAAGTTCAGGTTTAGTCCATCTATTCCAATTTTCTATGGGGTTTTGAACATGAATGAGTATTGGACTTTGTCAAAGCTTTTTCTGCATCAATTGAGATGATCATGTGGTTTTTAGATTTCAGTCTATTAATATGATGAATTACAAGCATAGATTTTCAAATACTGAATCATCAATACATCTCTGGGATGCATCCTACCTGGTCATGGTGTATGATCTTCCGGGTGGCATGGTGTATTCTGTTTGCTCTGATTTTATTGAGGATTTTTGCATCTATGCAATCCCTCTACAGAGGGAGATTGCTCTGTACCTCTCTTTTTTGGTTGTGTCTTTCCCTGGTTTTCGAATCACTATAATTCTTTCCTCCACAAATGATTTTGGGAGGACTGCTTCTTTTGCAATTTCAATGAAGAGTTTGCGGAGTGTAGGGATTATATCTTGTATAAATTTCTTGTAGAATTCAGCTCTGAATCCATCAGGACATTGATTTTTGTTTGTTGGCAAGCTTTTTGTTACATTTTGTATTTTGTTGGCTATTATTGGCTTATTGAAAGTTGTTCTATCTTCTTGATACAGTTTTGACAATTTGTTGCTTTCTAGAAATCTGTCCATTTCTTCTGTGTATTTTATCCTGTGAGTGTCAAGATTCTCAAAGTAGTTGTTTATAATCTTCTGAATTTCCACTGGGTTTGTGGTGATTTCACCCTTTTCGTTGCTTATTGTTTCAGTTAAATTTTTTCTTACCTGTTTTTTGATGAGGTTAGCTAGGGGTTTATCAACTTTATTTAGTCTTACAAAGAACCAGCTTTTTGATTTGTCAATTCTTTGAACTGTTTTCTTCATCTCAATTGAATTAATTTCTGCTCTAATCTTCATGATTTCTTCCCACCTTTGGGCTCTGGGTTTGGTTTGCTCTTCCTTTTCTAGATGTTGAAAGTGACACATTAGGGTGTTTGTTTGTTCCCATTCTGTTTTCCTAATGTGTGAGTTCATAGCCATGATTTTCCCTCTGAAAACTACTTTCTTCGCAATCCATTGTGGTCTCTCTCGACAGCATCTTTCACTAGCCTGTGAAGGGATGGCTTTGTCATCTGAAATTGTTTAGTTGTTCTTTGTCTTGGAAGTATTTCACTTCTCCATCAAACTTGAAAGAGAGTTTTTCAGGGTTTAATAGTCTGGGCTGGAATTTATTTTCATACAGTACTTGAAGTACTCAGCTCCGTGCTCTCCTTGCCTTCATTGTTTGTGCAGAGAAGTGGGCTATAATTCTGATGGGTTTTCCTTTGAATGTAATCTGCTTCTTTTCTCTAGCAACTTTCAATGTATTATTTTTGTGCTGGCATCTTGACTATTCTATGTCTCAGTGTGTTTTTAGTTGGGTTGAAGTTATTCGGTGTTTTGTATGCTTTGATTACCTGGATGTTGGATTGTTTCCTCATATTTGGGAAGTTTTCTGCTATTACTTCTGCCTATATTCTTTTTACATCATTTGTATTCACTCTTTCTTTCTCATTGATGCCAATTAATCTCACATTGTTGATGTTGGAGTCATCTTGCAGTTGATGGATTATTTTCTCTTGCATTCCCATTGTTTTTAAGAGATGATTTCTCACCTTTTCACTAGCTGCACCAGCATCTTGAAGATCTGAAACTCTATCTTCATTTTCACTCAAACAGTTTTCTAGACTCGTGATTGCGATTTCAAGTTCTTCTATATTATTTTGACTCTGCTATGCGATCTATTTCTTTTCTGTATTGCTCTTTCCAGGAATCCATCATATTTCTGATCTCCTCTATTTTTTTATCAATGCTTTCTTTAGAGGTAGCTATTAATTATTATAAACTGCAGAGTTTTTTCTAAATTGAGTTTTCTATATATATTTCTGGAATTGATTCTTTACTTCAGATGCTATGATTTCAAGGAATTCCTTTCATTTCAGAAAATATTTTTGCCTTGTGTTCCCATTTACCTTTCTGCTGTTGTTTTTTTGCTTGCAGTGCAGTTAATTCATATGTTTCAGCTGGAATAGTATTCTCTGCACTTGTTCTGGGTGGGCATTGGGTTTCCCCCTTATATTTCTGGATTTGATTCATTACTTCAGATGCTATGTATTCAAAAATTTCTTTTTTTATTTCAGGCGTTAATTCTGGTCTGAGTTCCTCTATACCTTTCTGCTGTTGTTTCTTTGCTTCTGCCTATTTTAATTTATTCATTTTAGCTGAACTAGTGTTCTCTGCACTTATTGATGGATTTGAGGCCTGAGATTGCATTTTGCAATAGCACTTTGTCATTTTGTATATCACTGATATCTGACCTTTGTTGTGGAAATTTGGTGCAATTGTGTCTTTAGCTTGTAATGAGATTCAGCTTCCACGCTATTAAGTTTAAGATTATCTAGTTATGCCTTGCCTGGATCTAGCTGTTGTGTTCAGTTCCTTTTTTCCTGAAGCTCTTCTTGTACAAGTGTGAGCCTGTGGTTCCCCTCTGCTGGGTCCCTGGAGCTCCCACACCTTCACCAAGCTGGGCGAGGGTGGATGAGATGCTGCGAAAGTTGGAAAATTTCTCACTAGCTCGGCTGGCTTGGGGGAAGTGGATCTGGGGAGTTGCACGGCAGGTTGGTGTGGAGTGTCTCAGGCCAGTCTCTTGCTGGGAGGTCTTGGGGTTGGGGGCGTTGAGTGTGCAGGGAGAAGCCAAAGGCCCTCCCACGCACTCACCGAACCTGGGTCTCGTGGATTGGGTGCCACAAGAGTCATAAAAATCCTCACTTGCTAGGCGGGTTTCAGGGCAATGGCTCAGGGCAACTGCTGGTATTTCTAACTAGATTGTTTAAGCACAAAGCAGTAGACGACAAAGATATCAATTATTTCCCTGTTCTTTGTTTTGTAATATTTGATCATTTTCTGCTTTATCTGTGTCATTGGACATGTTGCAGCTATTTTTAGATAGGAATATTGCATGAGGTGAGCAAGCCTATGAAAGTGTCCAGAAATAGAGTGTGGCATATGTTTGTTTTCAATACTGCTTAGAAGAACACTGCCTCAGAAAAATCATATCAAGTTGATCTGTTTCCATCTTCTAGAATGTAAAATTATAATGCGGAAAATGCTTGTGTTTATTAGTATGAAGTAAAATATTTTCTTCATTTAGACTTTTTATTTTTGGTGGAACCAAGGACTGAACTCAGGCCCTTGCACTTGCCAGGAAAATGCTTATTCTACTGAGCCATCACTCCGCCTCCCCCATTGTAGAGGAGGGAGAGTGAAGTACATTGGTAAGAATTATATAGAGTAGTATTTTTTTATGTGCAGCATTTACACTGAACATGACTTTTATTTCATGAAAGGTTTTGCTAACTTAATTAAAAACATACACTTAAAGACTTTTATTATATTGGGTAGATAATTTTCATTTAATTGCTAGAATAAAATAAAGTAAAATATTGAAGTGACATGGACAAAAATACTTTAAAAAGTCATGAGTAAATGGAAAAAACATAACATATAGGAGGATCACTGTCTAGAGAAAAATAGACAAACAAAAGAGGAAATGTAACTTCAGTGACTTGATTTAGCAGGAGCAGTTTCTATGGAAATAGAAGAAAAGGTGATTGCATCACACCCTACAACTCTTTTGTCAAGACAATAGAAGAGAGAACACAAGCCCATTTGATCTGGCATATGCAAAATCTTTGTATATCTTTCTCAAAAATTACCAGTATTGTAATGATAACTTTCTATGGAACATAAACTAGAACACTTTTACCATTCTAAGCCCTATAAATCCTTATATAATCTGGCTTGAGAAACCTCTGATAAATAAAACCTCTGATAAATTACTTTCCTGCCTTACAGACCCCCAGTGTTAAAAGCTTTTTGACACTTTAGAGAAGATCTCCTCCACATGCAGACTTTCGCTTTCCTTTATTAGCATTTCATCCAACTTTTTCAAGGACTGAAATGTTATCTCTGTAGAAAACTTACTCTACCTGTATGCTTAGCAGCTTTTCTCTTTTAGCCCATCTTGCTCTACTAATTACTTTTTTATTTTCTTCTTTATATATGTAATTGATATATGTTTCTATTAAATTGTGTACTTGTTTATTATTGGAATTTCTTGATAAAATGTGTTACATTTCTCATTCTTGCAAATTTCCTCATAGGATTCAAAGTTTTACTTGCACATGAATGCCTAATATTTAGGTACCTCTAGTGATTATGTAATTTATTTTAGAGGAGAACTTTGAAAGAAAATTCAGATAATGACTGAAATACATAATGGGATAATTTCTTTCTCTTTTTCTTTACTGTTGTCAAGAATGTGATTGGCATTGTAAGGGGCAAAATACATATTTGTTGAAAGAATAACCTTTTCTAAATTACTCTTTATGGAAAATGAAAGCTCAAAGGAAGAGATTCTGTCCCTTCCAGTGAGACAGTCTCTATGGTTTTCAGTGGTGTAACATTAGTGAAGTAGAATGGAAATGAATGTTACTTAAGGTGATTTAATGATTAATGATTAAAAAGATACAGATGGCCTTAAAAAAAAAAAAAAACTACCTATCTTAGATTTCTATTTGTTTTCTTTTTTTTTTTTATCAGTACTGGGGATTGAACTCAGGATACTATGCTTGCCAGGCAAGTGCTTAGTCTACAGAGCTATCTCTCCAGGCCCTATATTTGTTTTCTTAGTGGAAACTGTCCTCTCTTGTCCAAAATGAAAACTGTTACCATTTTTTTTTTAAATTATGAGACACTCATTTAAAATATCTAGTGATTGTAGTTTAATTGAAGTTATTTCTCTCAATTTTTAAATATTTTCATAAAGTATTACTGAATAAAACAAATTTAGAGATAATAACATTTAAAATTAATTTTAAAACACAAATGTTTTTAACATAGTGATATTTTCTAACCATTTTAAATAGCAAACAAAAACACAAGAACATCATGAACAAAAGATCTCATGAACTAACAATGATTTTACTTTTAAATTGTTTTCCTATGTAGGTTTTATGCCACACATTTAAGAAACATACTGTACAATTAGTAAATAGAAAAGGCTTCTGTTCAGCATCAGAATGCCAAGAATTCTAGCTGTCTATGATTTGTTAGAAAATAATTGTTAGGAAAATAGCAGCACATTCCATATGCTATTCTATCTCTGTGAGTGCCAATATTCTTGACATACCAGGGTTTCAAAGAGCTAACTGAATGTTCACTATCCCCATTACAGGTCTACAATACATATTTTTATGTAGATAGATATTTGGACTCTACATAGAATTTAGTAAATATATTACCAAATTTATTTATTTCATATACTTAAAGTTATTCCAATATTATGCCTTAGATAGAAATTATATCTTCATTAAAGTGGTTAAAACTTATTGTTGCTTATTCATCAATAAAAATAAGAATAAATCATGGTTTGTTTCAGTATTATAATAATTTATACTTCCATTGCCATTTATTTGCCAACCACCAGGACATGTGCAATAATGAGAAATTCAGTGAAATCACATAAAAACAATTATTATTAAAGGTCCTCAAATGCTTCTCATCCACACTTGGTGGTGTATGAAGAGATAGATGACTGAAATAGATTACTATTTCTAATAGGAATCATTTAGACAATGTCCCTCCCATTTGTTTAAGTCTTGCAATCTTCAAGTATTCATTATTTCAAGCTTGGCATGAATAAAAAGCATCATTTTAGGGGCCGGGGAGATGGCTCAGTGGAATAAGCGCTTCCCTGGCAAGCGCAAGGGCATGAGTTCAAGCCCCGGTTCTGCCAAAAAAAAAGAAAAACAAAAAAACAATATAAAAAGCATTATTTTAGTAATTCATGGCAACTCTCTATGCCACTGGAGGACAAAATCCTGTGTGGAAGTTAGTTACAGTTAGTGACCAAGGGAACCTGTGGATTGCAACCAGAGAATGGGAAAGCCAGCAACACACACACACACACACACACACACACACAGAGCTTCCACCTCCTCATCCTCCCCAAACCAGAAAATACTGTGTCCCTGGAGTTCAGTGCCACTGAACACTACTTAACATCCATAGAGGAAGCCTACTACCTTGGGCACAAAGAAAGTGAACACTGAGTTCTGGGTTGAAAAGAACTCAAAGGCATAGAGCCTAGAGTCACATTCCTAGAGACACAAGAAAACTGGACCAGAGGAGGTTCTTACATATCATTACCCCAAACTCCAGAAATATGAGATGTCTTGAAATCCTGCCACTGTTCCCCATTATGTGCAGTCAAGTGAAGCACTCTGCTAGGCCAGGCGACTGTACCAAGTTACCCAACTCAGAAAGCAGGGCTTTTGAGAAAGAGACCAGGGATAGATAAAGGTCTGAGAATGAAGGAACTAAAAACATTACCTGGGTCAAAGGACTCCCGGTGATGTAATGATCCAATGTTCCCTGGAAGGAGAACACGAGAGCAATCACAAGATTTGGGATGCAGTGTGGTAAGTGGGAGTGGGCAGCCGTTGGTGAAAGTCGGTTGAGAAACCATGTGTTGAGCAAATTGCACCACTTCTTCTTCCAAGATTAAATGGTCGGATCTTAAGACAGAAACAAAGTTCTGCAGTATGTTGTACCCCAAAGCGCCTTACATCTAGGAGGCAGGTCTAGGGATATCAACACCAAATTTTTTTTTTTTAACACCAAATTTTTTCTGAGGCAAGTAATCAACCAGTCCACTGAGGAGAAATTAGCTTTTTTCCTGTGATTAGATAGAACTACAGAAAGTGAGGAAGTATGTGGACACTTTGTTCTATGGCATAGCCACTGTGTGAGAGTGGTTTTCTTGTTCCTGTGTTTGTTTGTTCTGTCTGGACTGTTTTTCTCTAGTTCTTGTTTCTTTGTTAAATTTTTAAATTTTACTTCGATTTTAAGTTTTCCCCTTTATTCTGTTTTCTCTTTCTTCTCTTCTTGTTATCTTTTTTCCCTGTCTATTATTTTTTCCTTATTATTCTGCATTATTCCTATCCTTTTGTCTGTATTCTCTTCTTCTCCACCATTCTTGTGACATATACCTAGCAAACGTGCCTATATACGTACAAAAGAGTAAAAGAGCTGACCAGATCCTGAACTTGAAAAGTACTGCTTACTGCCACATTAGGGCAGTAGCAGAAGTAGCTCAGTACAAAGGTTTTAACAGATTACAACATCTCCACAACTTCCCTCACTCATTAACCTTGCATCATCGCTCTGCATCCCTCCTCCCGATGTAATAGGCAGCTGAATTAGGTGGAAATACTGTAGGCAGTTATACAGGGCCAGGCCCTCAAAGGAGATAACAAAGAAGACAAGATACCTTGCAACTGTGAGGGAGACCTAAGACCAAAGATCAAACAAATGCTTACCTCCCTGAATATTAGCATCCTGGACTGGCCATCACCCTGAGGAAGCCCAGAAGAATCACTAAGCCAACTGCTACCAGCTGGCTACTGGATGAAGTCCTGCTCTGTGTTCATGCCTGCTTATTATATGTCTTGGTTCCCCATTTGATTCTGGACTTAATCAATTTTGCCTGAGCAATGGTGCTTGTAATTACATTGGTTGACCATAGTTTTGTCCCAAACCACATCCACCTAAGCAAGTTACCATTTTCTCTACCTTAATCCCGCATGATTTTACACTGTAAAAGTCCCTGGAAGAGACAGCTTCCTGGGGACAACCCGTTCAGTCCCCCTTCCTCATGCTCCTCTCCTTGGGCCCCCTCTCCTTTCGCTTCTCTCTCTGACAGGAGCTTTCTTTCCCCCAATAAATATATTCTGCTCATAACCTCCATTTTTTAAGTTTTCCCCTTTATTCTGTTTTCTCTGTCTTTCTTCTCTTCTTGTTATCTAAAATTCATTCTTCAGTTTTAGAGAACATGAACTAGTCCGGGTCAGGTCGAATTTTTTTTCTCCTTATCATTTGAAGGTCCCTATATGGTTTTTTTCCCCTGAATCAGTATGCATGCCATAGCACCATGATCGCCACTGAAACCAGGCATGGTGGTGCACGTCTGTAATCCCAGCACTGGAGAGGCCGAGTCAGCAGAATCACCATGAGTCTGAGCTGCATAGTGAGACCTTGTACCAAATAAATATTTTAGAAAGTATATCAATGTATGGGTTTAGTACCATAAATCTTTGAAGTTGGCGTTTTCTTTTTTTTCTGCTCTTCCTTTTATCCCCTTATCCACACCCACCTCCATCTCTATGACAAAAGACCTTCAAAGTCAAGAATTCCTTCACTAGTTTTAACTCTCTAATTCAAGAATTAGAGAGTTAGTGATCATGTTGATTTGTTTGTCCACACACTGAGAAAGCTTCATAATTACAAAAGGATATTTATGATAGAAGCACTGCTATTTCTGGGAATTATATTGTAGTTCATTCTAAAAATAAAAGGGCAATGCTTTCTGCATGCTGGTGCTGGCTTCCCTTGATAGATGCACTTGCTTTTTCTACAGACGGAAATTTATTCTTTACCATCTGCTCTTCAAGTACTGCAGAAAATAAAATATTGCATTCTAAATTCCCTTGAAAGTAAGTTATGTTTTCTCCTCGTAGATTTTCTTGTTGGATTTATAGTTTTACCTGCATACAGATGTTCAATATTTTGGCAACTCTAGTTATTTTGTACATTGATTTACAGAAAAATTGGGAAAGCAACCAAACAGTCACCTCTGCATTGAGAGACTAAGGAATGTCAGCAACAGGGGAGAAATAAAGATTCTTTACCAATAGACAAGAGATGTAGAAAAGATAAACATTTACATCAAGCTGTGCTACTAAAGAAGACAACAGGGAGATTTCTAAGACAGGAATCCAGCAGTCAGAGTGAGATTTTTTTTTTTTTTTTTTGTAACAGGATGAGGATAGAAAAGGATCTAGGGAGCTAATGATCTAGATGATGAACTTTGTTTATTTATTTTTTGTTTTTTGGCCAGACTGGGGATTGAATTCAGGACCCTGTGTTTGCCAGGGAAGCACTTCTTCCACTGAGCCATCTCCCCAGTCCCTGGAAATATCTTAAGAACAAAATTAAGCAAAACATAACCCTGTAAGTAATCATGGGAATGTCTGATGTATCATTAAATGACAGAACTTTCACCAATTATAAGGACTTTGTCCATGGAAAATTGGAAAAAATGTAGTAAAAGTTTAAAAAAGAAGAATGTAAATACCAGGAATTCTAATATTTTTAATATATTTTATAGCCCATAGATGTTTGTTTAATGAATGCAAAAAATACAAAGATATTAAAATAAATTTACCATTGTTATATATTACCCTGAGCCAGACCTTATGGCAGGCATTTTGACTTTCCTTTGACCCATAAATTCATTTAAAGCTCTATTTCTTTTCAGTTATTTTAGTCTATTTTTTCACAAGGAAAAATGCTTCACTTGCATTTGATGTTGGTCATTTCCTATATGTATCAAAATGTTTTCACATAGATCTTCATGGAAAATCAGCCAAGGATTTCTTTGTCTATTGTTAATCAATCCTAAAATTGTTCCCAAACCTAAAACAAGTAAGGTAAAACTTTAAATGAATTTACAGGTCAAAATGAAAGTCAGAATGCCTACCACAAAGTCGGGTTCAGGGTAATACATTACAATAGTAAATTTATTTCAATATCTTGTTCATAGTTTCACATTCATTAAACAAACATCTATTGATGATACACTACAGTGAAGATGGAAATAAACACTCAGGTATAATTGTGGTGTCAGCAATAATTGAATTAGTGAATGGATGAAAAAGTAAAGATGTTTGGTTCAGTGTGTTCCTGTGTATAGTTTATCTAGCAATCAGATAAACCCAATAAAACTCTCACTGTTCATTCATTATTTATTTATTTACTTATTTTTTAATGTATTTGGTACAAGGTCTCACTACAGACCAGACTCATATGATCCTTCTGTTTTTAGCCTCTCCAGCACTGGATTACAGCTATGTGCCGCTACTCCCGGTCTTGGTGGTCAGCTCAGCATGCCTTGGGGTGGGGCTGGCTCAGCTTCCAACCCCAGTCCTTGAACTTGCCTCTACAGGTGCTTAGTCCACTGAGCCATCTGCCGGCCCTCACTGTTCATTTACAAAATAGGGAGGGGATACTTGATGCTCTTGAGTTGCCTTTTGTGCTGCGACTCTGGAACCTTCTGGCACTAAACATGTAAGAATTTAATAGTAAGGGTGGAGAAGGATAAGAAGGTTCCACTGCCTTTCAATCATATGAGAAAGACTGCCACAAAGGCTGACCTCTGTTGTCTGCAAGGACACCACAGAGGAATCTCAGTGCCAAGGATGCAGTTTTGTTCCACAAAATTCTTGTAGTGGACATGTACTTTATCTTCTTTGTGTATAACTAATAGTTGGGGGGACTTAAATATTTTCACATTATCACCTTTTAAAGAATCCACGTAGAATCACATAATTTTAAAGATGAATGAAACTGTAAAGCAATGCAGTCTTTTTCTGAGGCATAAATTCCTTTGCAACACTCCCTAAAATGACTTATCAGCTCAAGCACTCTGAGTGATTCACAGATCATTGCCTCATCAGACAGCCCATTTTACTTTAGCAGCTTTGAGTATTAGGAAGTTTTCTGTCATATTGAGCTGTGATCGCTACCTCTCACTCCATGGTAACCTAGAAAATTTGTCCCAAATTTGCTTCTTCGAAGCACATTAGAACAAAGTCCTTATTTAAATGTTAATATTGAAGTGGGCAGCTAGACTTTCCTTTGACCTTGTGCTCAGCAGCACAAGCACCTTCCTGGCAAGTACAAGGTCCTGAGTTTGATTTTTTTTTTTTTATCTCTAATTTATATAATCTTTTATTCTGCTTCTTTTTTTTTCTTTTTTTTTCCATTTATTTTTATTTTATTGAAATACAAATGTCAATCGACAGTTTCAAAACACCATAACCATACAGAGTCGATGAAATAATACATTGCAAACTGTTTTCATAACGTTTTGGTATTGTACAAGGTGCATATATGATATTATATTTACAGGTTTTTATACAGCTGAATTATATCAAAGATTCAATAATTATTTACCTAGTGGATGACCATAGCACTAAAAGCCGACATAATATCCTGTCCAACCACCATTAGTGCAGATCTTGCCTCTCATAGAATTTGAGTACAAAAAAGTTCAATATTTAATCGAAAATATCTCCCTTATTTTAAATCACTGACTCTGTATTCATAAGTTTTAAAAAATAATAAAGCACTCCAAATTTCATCAGCCCTCTTTTAAAAATTCATAGTACATAAACTTTTAAGAAATAAAAGAAACTTAGATATTGAGAAATTACTTGGTTTCTTTTTGTCCACTATAAATTTGGATCTATAAAATATTAATTATAGAAATGATAACAGTTCTTTGAAAATTTACAATGCTGATCTTGGTCTGAGTTTTTTTATACTTATGATTCTTGATCAGTGGGATTCCTGTTACTACAGTTATATGAGAGCAGAACAAATAATTTTGGAGGGTTTTTAAAATTAATTTACTTTAGAAAATTTCTAAAGTAAATTAATATTTTATATTAATTATAAACACTGACTTAAAAATGAAGTAAATTTCACAAAAAGTATGAAATTAAGACTTTCAAATTTATACTATAACCTGTGTCTAGCATAAGTATATTTTTTGTTTTTTGAGAATTTTTGGCAACATGTAATTACTTCTCTGATTATCACATATGAAATCCTGTATTTGGCTCCCTTTAAGGGACCCTTGAATGGAATGTTAATTGTCACCATTTATTATTAAGCTTTGAAATGCGAAAGAAAAATTACCATCATGAGTTTTTCCTAAAATTGAAGATACTAGATTTCTCTTTACACTTACCAATTCCATAGCAATCTGTAATGATCTTTATTTATTAACTTATCTTTTTCTAATTTTCTCTATGTTCCTAGAAAGAAGCTTGATCAACTCATATCTTGAGGAAGCCCTGCAAACATCAGGGCTTTAACATTCACACTACAGTTTCATAAAACATTTGCATTGAGTTTTCTTAATTTTTCAAGGAGAAAAATGTTAACAATTATCTTTGTGGCATGACATGCCAGAAACCAATGGGATGTGCATATGTATCCGTTTTACAAAATTGATCTGCATACTTAGGTTGTTAACCCTCCAGAAGAGAAGCTTATTATTATTACCCTACAATATAGCCACCTGAGCTTAGCCTCACTATCTGTCTGAATATCAAACATCTTAGGCAAAACATGGAACAGGTATTTTCCATCAAGTATTGATATATTAAACGTTAAGTCCCTACAGAATATGAAGAAAAGGGTTTGGGAGATGGCTCAGTAGAATAAGCAATTCCCTGGCAAGTGCAAAGGTCTGAGTTCAATCACCGGTTCTGCCAAAGAAGAAAAAAAATGAATATGAAGAAAAAATTTTAAAAATAGAAATAAACAATTATGTATTTTTACACAGAAATTTAGAAATCTCACCATATAAAGCGTTGTAGCAGGACAGTCCTATGACATATTTTTCTTGTTACTTGTTTTCATTTATTATCCTTTTTTTAAAACAAGCATGTATTTGGGAGACAGTATGGCAGTAATTGGTATGTAATGACAAGCAGTATGTATTTAGAAGACTAGAAAGACAGGCATTCCACGCATGACCCTATTATTACACATTGCTATCTTCTGTGCAGTTGTTTAGTTCATAGGTATCAGGGTGAAAATCCAAAGAAGGTCTGCAAGGACAGCCAAGATTTTGGTCCTAGCTTGTCAAGGTCAGTGAAGATTCAGGACATATGTACTATAACATGTTACTCAGTTGTGTCCCAAATTTTTTGATCAAGGAGATTATGGGGTCAAAGCGGGAAGTGATTGATGATGTAGAGTGTGCCTAAGGAGAGTCACATGAAGAGAAAACATCCTCTCAGGCTTTCACAGAGAGCAAATTGGTCAAGCTGTGGTCATGACATATCCACATGGCTGACACTGAGAATGGATCTACAAACCATGGTACAGGCTTTCAGGATAAATCCTGAGGGGATTTCACTGACCTCATCAGATAGAAAATTTTTATTTCTTGTTATACAGGTCTTGCTTTATCTTGGTTTTAACCATCCAGCAGAAAATATATAAAAACGAAGTTCAAAATGTAAAGCCATATTAATATGCTGAGTTGTAAACGGTTCAAGTCACCAACTTCTGACATTGTCAGTGCTGCAGAAAACCCACTAATGTTATGGACTACAGGACTATATTGGAATATTTTGCTGAATTCAATCAATTACAATATTGAAATGACAATGAAATACCCTTTTCTGACAAAACTAAACAAACAATGGGGATATAAATGAAAGACCATTTTGTATCTGTTTATTATAATAGTTAGGGTAGACATATAGCTGCATTCTCTTTATTCAATGAATAGAAAAAAATGTTCTAATAGTGTTTGTGGACAGGATATCATGTCTACATCTTGTACAATCAGTATCTACTAAGAGCAAAATGTAATGTATTAATTATTGAAACTGTCCTACTAATCAGTTTTGAAATTGTCTCATTGTTATTTGTTTCTCAATAAAATTATTTAAAAAGAAGGAAAAAAAAAGAAATTGACTTATTAGGGCAGGTCAAATATCTCAGTGGATTAAAGAGCCTGCTTAAGCAAATGCAGAGGCTGCGAGCTCAATCGCTGGCATGCCATGCCAGCTCCACCCCAGGGCATGCTGAGATGGCAATTCAGACAGGCTGTAGTAGCAGTCACCTGTAATCCCAGCACTTGGAGGATCACTATGAGTCTGAAATACATAATGAGACCCTGTAGATCCTGTACTAAATACATTTTTAAAAAAGAGATTGACTTATGATTTTAGAAACTAAGAACTAGCAAATCCAATATCTGCAGTCTTCCAGGAGACTAGAGACTCAGGAAATAATACTTCAGTTTAAGCCTAAAAGCCATCTGATCCAGAATTCCTTCTAGCTCAGGTGAGGTCGGTCTTGTGGTGTTCATGCCTTTAGTTGCATGAAGCTTGTTGTAAAAGGCAATCTGTTTTTCCCAAAGTCCACTGGTTGAGAAGTAAATATCCCCCAAACATTTTCACAGAGATATCCAGAAATGCCGAACTAGGCACAATAGCCCTGTCAATTCGATCCTTAAATATATTTAAAGAGCACTCTCCCTAAATGCAATATATGCCATTCTGATTTCTGTGTGCACCCCTTTTAGAGTACATAGAAAAGACCAGTGACATGAGGATGATCACTGACTCACCAGGCCCAGAGCACAGATACAAATCACAGAAGACAGGTGGAAGATAGCTTGCAGTTTCTGAGCAGTATACAGAGAACCGATCAGAAAGTGTTGCTTTCAGCCTGCCCTTTGTATCTGATATAAAGCCAAGTGTGTCTTTCCATAGAGCAGTTAAATATAGCACCAAACCACTTGAATTTTTGATAGACAACATCCCAGCACCTTGTTTACATGCAGAGAATACACATCTGGAACTTGGGCTGAGAAAGTTTTCTTTTCCTCACTGCTGCTATGTGTCTGTTCCAGACCTGCTAGCACGTATAGAGTAGTTCTATTTTACTTTCAATGAGTGCACATCCTTACTGCCTTCTCTGTGTGCCTTGTCTGATATTTTGTTCAGGACATCAAGAATCTGGTAAAAATTGGCCAGGACCTACCACCATCTAATAGCACTTTTATTTCTGATCTATTTCTTTTCTGTTGTTAAGGCAGTCAACAGGCCCCCTTTGCTGGAAGGTCCACCTAAGTCCAGAGGATCATCTCGGGCCCAAGTAATTCTTAATTTGAGTCTCCCTACAGCTAGAATGAACCTTTTCTAGTGAGTAGAGATTTAAGTGGGGGAATGAATGGGTGGAAGCAGAAAAAGATGTCTCTAACATCTATCTGTTACTATAATATTGTTGCATTTTGTCCCTGGACAGAGGAATTATTTGTGTTGATGACGATTACCTTACTTTGGATCAAAGTATAAACTTTAAGCAAGTTAATTCTTGTATATAAGCCTCTTAACTTCTCTTATAGAATGTGCTTAATTTGTACAAAATTTTTCTCTGCTCCCTTTGAAATGTATAAATCTCTTCTCAGCCTCCTGCCTTTTTTTTTTTCACATCTCAGGGAATGTTTTTGTCAAAGACCTGGGAATCATTCTTTTGAAATATCTTAATCAAGGAAGAAACTACTCTATCTCCCAGTCTCTTTGAGTAGAAAGGAGACTAACTTGAATGGGCCCAAATTATAAAACAGAAGTCTGAATCAAACACAAGAACACTTGCAAACTCAGCAATAACTTAATGTGATCAACATATTTTGCCAAGCTCTGTCTTTCTCTCCTATCATTACAGCATGAACAAAGTTTTCCTTCCCAGTTTAACTTTGTTGCATAGTGTTTTTACTTTGACAACATTTTTAAAGTAATCCAGCTTCCTATACAACAAGAGCAAATGATGACAGGTACCAAGACTGATTGGAAATAACAGAGCTAGAAGCATTTTGTGGTAGGTAGCTACATTGCATTATCTTATTTTTCAAGGAGAAAAAGGATAGCTGTTTTTGGCATGACACAGAGAGAAAACAGTCCCTTTTTCTCCAGGCTTTCAGTGATACATATTTGTAAACTACCTTATTCAACCTCCATTAACATATTAAGGCACTAGCTGGAAAACTTTCACATTATAAATAATTTCATTATTTTTCAAATGGTAGAAAGAAAGCCAACAAAAGGAAAGACAAGATTAAACTGTTTAGAAAGGATGATAAGCTATTCAACCTACATTCATCAAATCTAGAAAGGCAACTGTAAAATTTTAAAAAGCATAATTTTGCTTATTATAGCAAAAGATGCCCCCTTCTAGTCAGTGCTCTTCACCTTGTTAGTCGCCCAGGTAATAGTTCTGATTATAGTTCCTGTTACTTTTGTTTCTTAGAAACAGTCACTGTGACGCACATTGTAAGGACCCACCCCCAACTGAGAAGCCGTTCTGCCTCTGCATTGCCTGCTTGCTCAATCCATATAATCCCTAGATCACCGCAGATCCAGGCTTGATATTTTGTCAGTGATCCCAATTGGTGACTGACTCTCAGTATGGACAAATCTGACTCCCAATCCTGGGTTGTATTTTTGGTGTCTCTCTTTGCCATAGTAGCATGACTTTGTATATTCTAACTCAACACATTTTCATTTCAATCTTTTACCTACTGCCACTCTTTTCTCTGAAATCCTAAAGGTCATATATGTAAAATAAGGTCAAATAAAAAATTAAGGTTGTAGATTCAGTCCTACTACGCTAAAATCTTATGTGGTTTCTCTTCCTGGGTTCCATTGCTTTAAATACTGTCATTTTATACCAAGTAATGAGAGATTGACAATGATATAATTAATTAAAAATTGATGCTGTCCTATAGTTACTAAACACAATATTGAAAAAAGCATTTTTAGTAATATAACTCTATTTTCATGTTTTTCCTTTTTACCATGAAAAAATTTAATTTAATTTTTTCTATACTGAAAGCAATATATTTGAATGAATTACTAAGTACAGGGCTTAAGTAAATGTTTAACCATATGTTTAGTTTGAACTTTAGTGTTTTCCAAGCCTAATTTAATGAAAATTATATATTCTTTCGTTTATTCCTTGTGTAAATTTCTAAGAAAAAAATATGATAAAAAGTTTAAAGAACAAACTTTCTAGTGCCTATATATCAAGCAAATTATTTAGCAATGCAAAAAATTATTTTACAGTATAACAGATTTTCTTTTTTTTTCAGATTTTCTATAGTAAAGAAATACCAACTTGGATATTTTTGTCTCCAATATTTTCGTACTATACAGTCTTATTGTTAGACAACTATTTATTTTGCAAAGTTGCCAAAATTCTTAGGGCTTTTCAGCAGACTTAGTTAATTTTTTAAACAAATTAGTTTTCTCATAAATTTGCTTCTGTGCTCCTGAGAGCCTTTGGAATCTGTCTTGAACTGTCTTAAGTATTATTTACTAGTCATTTTAGTGTTGGAATCCCTTTTCCTCCTGCCTAATTGGCCATTAAAGCCATTAGTGTTGGAATAATGTGCATAACACACCATAAAAATCTGTACAAACGCTGAGTATTTCTTGTTTGCTGTGTTATTGATGCCATGAAAATGATTGTTTACTTCAAGTCTTTTGATGCTAAGAGGGGTCTCGTTGCCACAGGAGTAAGCCTTGGTTATAAGTTTCTCATCCCTGCCTCCTCTCACTGATGGACCTCAGAGGTGACATTATGTTCTGCCCTATCTAATGTCTTCAGGATTTATATACTTTACTTGTGCTGCCTTGACTGCTTCAATATCCTGAATGGATTCAAAATACGTATCTTTTGTAGTCATTTTGACTTGGGGAGGAACCAGAGTAATGGTGCTAGATTCAGTGAATAAAATGGATAGGAACATTCTATAATGACTTTATGAGCCTGGGTTCCTCTACCTTTTTTATATTAGTATCTGTTTGAAATTCACAGTTTACATTCATCTTAGGGAGCAGGAATGTGTGCTTAATGTACCTTGACTCTTTATTTCCCTACCCCTTTCTCCCCACCCACCACCCTTGCTCTTTAGATCCCTTTTCCACATTTGCATTAATATTGTTTTTATTTTTTTCAGTTTATGTGTGTGAAATACAATATTTACATCCATTGTAGTATCTGGACATGTTTATGACTCATCTGAAATCTCTTTACATTCCTTTCTCTTCTTCTGCCCCTTCATGCTTGATCTCTTGGATTCCTTCTCATTTGTAATCATCTATCTCCTTGATATTTATTTCAATCTTTCATTCTACTCCTCATTTTATTTTGCATTATTCAAGTGAGTGAAACCCTAAGGTATGTAAATTTGTATGTCTAAATTGTTCCGCTTACCATGTGTTCCAGGCTCATCTATTTCCCTACCTATGTCTTGCTTTTATCGTTCTTCATGGCTAAGCAGTATCCCATTATGTACAGACACATATTTCTCATTCATTTGTCTGCTGGTGAATGTACAGACTGTTTCCAGGATGTTGTCATGATGAACTGAGATGCTATGTATTGGTATGCTTGTGTTGCTATAAGGAAAGAGTCATTAACTCTTTTGGAAAGATAGAGAAGAAATAGCTGGGTCAAATAGAATTTCTACTGTTAAGTTTTTTGAGTTGTCACCATGCTTCAAGGCCTGCTAGCAGATGACATCAGCATTTTAGCACACTGCATAGGTTGCTGGCAAAAGAGAACTTCAAAACCTGGGATAGGCACATTGGGAATAAGGGGGGCATTTAAATTTTTAACACTTCAGATGTCCTTTGTGTGTGGTTGGTTGTTCTATTTTAGATTCTTTTTCTTTTCCAATTATTTTCAGAAAAGTATGCTGACAGCTTCTATTCCAGTATAAAAGTCTATTTTCCTATAATTTTTCAAATTGAAAAATCTTAAAGAGACTTTGAAAATGAATATGAGTGTTTTCAGTGTCCTACAATTTGAGTAGATTCTTTTAAAAATAACAAATAGTTTTTCATAAGTGAAATAAACCAGACCCACATGTGTAAATATTGTAGTCTCCCTCATGTAAGAACTCAAAAGAAGAAATACAATATAACACAAATATAACACAATTAAAAGAAAAGGGAAAATTTAAGGATTAGACAATGAAGAGAGGGTAAGGAGAAAAGCTAGGAAACATGACAGGGGCAAAGCCATACATTTAAATGTACAAGATGGTTAAGACAATAATCCGGAGAATCTTCAGCAGGTTTTTCAAACTAGCAGTTAATTGGTAGGATTCTCACCCCGATATACTATATATGCTAATGTCTGTGAACTAAACAACTTCCCTGAAGATAGCAATGGGTAAAACTAGGGTCATAAGTGGAATGCCTGTCATTCTGATCTAAATACTCACTGCATGTAATAGTTTCTAATTTAATGTAACAATAATTGCAAATCAAAATAATTTCTCAGTTGTGGAGCATCTGATCTGAGGCCCATGTTCGAGGTAGGACAGAGAAGTGAAGACAAAGATTTTAATTTTAAAATCGTGCTTTTCAAAAGACCACAGCTTCAGGACACAAAAGTACTCAATCCTTTTTCTATTTCTGGAAGAGCTCCTATGTACATGAGGGTACACACGCGCGCACACACACACACACACACACACACACACAATATCTAAGCTTCAAACGCATGAAATAGTTTGCCATTTGAGATAGCTTGCGAGATGGGTGACCTGGCCAGAAATGACAATATGTATTCAGGCATCTTAAAGATGTTTCAGTTTATAATTAAAGACCTCTACCTCCTGGCTACAGTATGCCTCACTCAGGGGCCTATACTATTCATTTGACTACATACTTTTAAGTTTTTAAAAGGAAGTCTCTTTATGCCATTCACCATTGAAGTATTTTGAAACTGTTTTTTCTGTGACACAAGTCAAAGACCCTTGAACCTACTTCATAGTTGGGGCAGTTAAAGTCTCATCTCTGCTTGGGGAAACCACCTTGGGGCCTTCCAGTGGCAGTTCATATGAGGGTGCTTTCAGAAAACTTGCATTCTTGTTGTCCAGTAAAGTTATTTCGATAATCAATGGCAATGAAAAGGGGTATTTCACAGCGACACAGTGTATCAACAAGTTCAAAGAAAGTTATGATCATATTTGGCTCTTTATAAGCAGGACTTGGAAGAGAAATGGAAACCATTAAATGTAGGGCAAGCTTTGCTTTGGAGGACATTGGTAGAGATAAATTTAGTGTGCAGGACTGCAGCTGCTCCTGTCTAAGGTAGTAGCTCCCTCAGGCAGATCTTCATTGATTTATTCAGCATCTACACTGTTCTTTTGTTTGTTGAATCATTAAACTTATCTGACTTCAGGGGCATGCTTGCCAGACTGAAGCTTCATTTTGAGAGTACTGAATTTTGGCCAGTAACCTAAGATGTTTATTTTCTGTAGAGGATTATAAATTTCAGAAACTGCATTGCTACTTCATTTATTGACATTCAGCTTTGTGGCAGAAAAGGGAGAGCACAGTAAGGTAGGTAGGTATGAGGGATATGGAATTGGAGGTCAAGAGAAAGGTGCCATATTTTGGGAGTGAAATTCTATGAGCCTGCACAGATGTTTGCCTTTACAGAATATGTAGAATCAGCTACAGAGCAATGCCTGAAGTCTTCACACCCTCAAGGTAAAGAAGGTTCAGGGCCATTATGTTTTACATTTCCACAGTTTAAAAATAGAAATACCATCTTGAAATGTGAGATGGCAAGAAAATTTCAGCATAAATGGTTTAAGATCTAGAAGACACTTAAGTTCTGTGAGCACTTAAAATTTCTGCATATTAAAATTAGTGCTAGATTTTAAAAAATTATAAGAATAATAGAAAGAATTTTACTAAATGTTAGCATTCTCATAATATAAACAACTTGCATTACTGTAGTACAGTTGTAATAGTCAGGAAATTAATATTGATACAACATTATTAACTAAGCTATAAAGCCTATTAGCATTTCACTATAGTGACATTCTTCACTTCTAGGCAGAATATCTAATAAGCAATATCAGAGCCTCCTCAGTAAGTAATGTCTTCCATATTTATCTACTGTAACACACTGCTGTAGTGCTGTTCTTTGCCTTTGTAATTGATAGTCTTGGAGAAGGATTTTTGAAATAATGTAAAAATCACCTTTTTTAAGAACTTTTGCCGGCCAATTTCAGTATCCATGATTAATATAATGGTTGAAGTTAATAAATAAAACCTCAAAAGGCATGATCCTTTTCATTTCTAATGAAATTTTATATATGGAGTACCTGGAAAACTATGGTTTTGAAAGATTTATTGACATTTGACTTTTTTGAATCTTTAAATATAGTTTTCACTAACTGGCTCTGAACTTCCTAATTCAAATAGGATTTAGAGTAATTATAAGAATAGCTGTTGTTAATAAAATGAATTTATGGCTATAATATATCTAGCCCTTTTTGCAAATATATCTTTTCTTTTGTTTTTAAAATTTTATATGTTTGATACAAGGTCTCACTATGCTACTCAGACTCATAGTGATCCTCCTGTCTCAGCCTCCCCAGCACTGGGATTACAGGCCTGCTCTACCATGCCCAGTCTTGGTGGCTGGCTTGGCACACTCGGGGAAGGGCCAGTGTGGTATATGCTACCAGGGATTAAACCTAAATCCTTGTGCTTGTCTAGGTAGGTGCTTAGACTGTTGACCTATTTCCATGGCCTAATACCAAGTTTTCCATCTAATTTTTATAAATAAATTGTATTAGACAATCTAACTGTAATTCCAAATTTTTAATCTAAATTAAAATAAAACATAGCATAGACACAAACTGATAAAAACTAGTAATTTTCAAATAGCTCCCTTTTTTCATGGTTTAGTGCCATGGTTACTTAACTCTATTAACATCTTATCTACGAGACAAAATAACAACAGCAAGAAAAACAACTAAGAGAGAGATTTGTTTCTTTAATATATAGCAGGTGGGCTTATATCAAGCAACTGAAATTTTAACATGACTATAGGATGACCTTTAGGAATTTGCACCTCATATAACCTGGATTTCCTTGAAACTGTTTGTATTGCTTTTCTATCCTTGTCAATTGTTTTGTTAAAATTTTTAAATTCTTCAAGGCCTGATATCCTAGTTTTGCTAAAGACAATAAAATCAGTGGTATAAAACTTGATTGCCCTTTAAGATTATCTTAGGAGATCTAAACAATTACTGAAAGAGGGCTTTTTTGTGTTACTGAAAACAAGAATAGCTAGCTACATTGATACCTGAATCCCAATCCTTTCTCCCTAAGTTAGAAAGAAAAACAATTCCTATTTTTTTAATGTATTTGGTGTAGGATCTACAGGATCTACAGGCTCTCACCACATAGATCAGACTCATTGATTCTCCTGTTTTCAGCCTCCCAAATGATGGGATTAAAGATGTGCATCACCATGCTCAGTGTCAAAAGCCTTCTCAGCGTGCCCTGAGGGCAGGGTAGGCATGGTATCTTGGGGATTGAACCCCAGCTGCTCTGCACCCTGCCTAAGCAGGCGCCTTATTCTGCTGAGCTGTCTGGCTAGCACAACAATTAGTATTTTGATAGCACCAAGAATCATATAGCCAAAGACTGGTAAGTTTTAGAGCAAATATTATTTCTTTGAACATGTGATCTAAACAATTAGATATATTATAACTCATAAATACACACATTTATAGGTACTACAAAAGATTGTTTATGAGAGAGGAATTTTATTTTTATGATTACCAAATTTCCGTTTCATAAGAAGAAATTAATTTCTTCTGAGGCATAAATAAAAGATTATAAATAACAGTAAAATAGCAGTGGTGCTTGGTTTTCTCCTGAGGTGAGATATAAATGCAACGAAATTTCACACAATTGTACCTCATGACAAGTGGCCACATCTATGTAACCTACTTCTGTATGGAGACAGCTGGCTTTTGCATTATCTATTACCATAAAAATATCCCAAGAATTTATTTCCATTCAATCCCTTTACCTCTGAGGCTATCATAGTTCTTTTTTTAAAATCAGAAATGAGACTTGTCTATTCTAGAATTTTATAAAAATAAAATTATATAGAATGCACTGTTTTCTTTCTTTCTGCTTTTAGTCAGCATAAATCTATGATATTCATCTATGTCTTTAAAATACCAGTAATGCTTCCTTTTTAGGTACAATTCCATTCTGTTTCCTTCAAGTTTTTATGTCTGTTTAGTTGATAGACATTTGAATGTATTCAGTTTAGAGCTGTTCTGAAGATGGCCTCTGTGGACCTTCCTATGAATGCTTGCCTCTACAAATACTTGTTTCTGGCTTTCTTGACAGTGGGACTTTTATGTCCTAAAGTAAATGTATACTTCACACAATAAAACATTGCCTAAGAACTTATCAAAATAGTACTATTATTTTTATATTCTTGATATTATTAGAGTCTCTTTTCCTATGCATCACAAATTTTGCTACTATATGGAATTAATAATAAATTTAAATTTTTTGACATATAGTGATTTAATGGCTTAAATTTTTTTTCTGATAATTAATAATGCCATGTATCTTTAAGTGCTGTTTTCTTTTTAGATAGCTCATATTTATTTTTTAAATCATCTATTTAAGGATCTGATTATTTTTGTAATTTTATTGTTGAATTTAAGAATGCCTTATGTATTCAAAATTTAACTTCTTGTCACATATATCAGTTTTTCCTAAGTATTCTGTCATAGCCATGAGTTAAAAATTTGTATTATCTTTTTCTTTATGTACTACATTTGGATGTATTCCAGATCTTATAATAGAGGTCTACTGTGGTTTCTAAAAAGCAATTGTGTTTTTGGACCATTTGTTGTATGGCTATAACAATGTGCTAGAGACTACAAGGGAGAATGAATGAAGCAGGAAGGTATTTCCATGAGTGACTTTGCCCAGCTAGTTACCAAAGATTCTACCCTCTGCTTATACATTGTGAGTGGCTGAAAGCAATCTGAGATACTCAACAAGAGGTAAACAATTTACAAGCTTCAAAGGTAAATTTGAACTAATTAGAAGCTGTGATCCACAAAAATGACTTATTACTAAACATCTCTATTTTAGGAATGAATCTGTGTTAGAGACAGTGTATCTGCAATGTACTTTAGTGTATTTTTGAAGTTCCACCAGAGCTGCGTCCATGCCTTGCTGCAGGCCAACAACTAGTTCCACCATAAAGCTTTGCATTTCCTAGTGTGCTAAAGTCTAATAATGTTCCAAATTCCAAAATCACCTGTCTGTTGACTTAATTTTTTTCTTATCTTAAAATTAAAAATCACTTCTTGGACTTTTGGTAAGATCAAGTATTAAAAAAGTTAATTGAACGAAGTACATTCTCTCTGTTTTTTTTTTAGGAAAATCTTTATTGGATAGAAAAGCTGCTGTTGGAGAGGGACATAAGGGGGGCCCGAGCAGGTTACCTGGGGAAGCTGTCTCTTTTAGGGACTTCTATAGGGTAAAACCATGTGGGACTAAGGTAGTACATTCTCAGCAGACTGCTGGGGTTCAATCCGCAGTGTGCTGTGCTGGCCCCACCCACGGGGCACACTGAGAAAGCAATTAAGATTGGGCATAGTTACTGGCTCCTATAATCGCAGTACTTGGAAAGCTGAAAACAGGAGAATAACTGTGAGTCTGATCCACATAGTGAGACCCTGTAGACCCTGTCCTAAATATAGAAAAAAAATGAAGTACATTGTTTAGCAAGGCATAAATAAAAAATCTGATTCAGAAAAACAGAGAAAAAGTCTATAGACTTTATAAATGATGTCATCCTTTTATGTAATAAATACCTTCATCTCTGACTCTCTTCTTCCTTTACCATTTCAGAAACAGTTGGTTACATTAGACATCCACAAACATTTTAGGATAGCATTTTTCAATCCAGTTTTTATAATTTTAATTACATTGGAAATATTAATTCTCTTTGGCATGTATATCCTCACTCTAAAGTTTAAAATATAGACATTTTTGGAGTCATTAATCTTTCTATAACAAATGGATTTTTCTTCTGAAAGACTGAGTGCTAATAAATGAATATGTCAATTATAGAGTTAATAGTAATAAAATAACTGATTTTAGTCTTCATAATATTTCTACACTACCTTTAGAGTAGAAGTAATTCTACATACTTATGAAAATCTTAAATAAATCCCAAAATATTTTTTCATGACATTTTATTTTTATTTTTGTGCTTTAGAGAAGGGTCTACAGGGTGTTCAGAGTCTCACTATCAGATCAGACTCATAGTAATCCACCTGTTTACAGCCTCCCAAGAGCTGGGATTAGAGGCGTGAGGCATCATGCCCAGTCTTAATCATCATCTCAGCGTGCCCTGGGAGATTGAACTCGCAGCCCCTGATCCTGCTTGCAGATGCTTTAATCGGCTGAGAGATTTGGCCAGCCCTTCATGACATATTTTAAACATAATTTGCCAATGAATTTTAAGAAGTCAGTGAGAATAAGGATCTATTTCCAAAACATCATGTTGAAACATCAGAGTGGTATCTACTAAAACTGAAAACAACCTATTCCTATTTGTTTGAAACTAGAGATCTACAGATGCATAGCAAATCAGGCACACATAGGCTCACTGTTTTATTTGTTATAACAAAAAAAAATTGGTAAAAGTTGAATGCCTCCCCAAAGAGCAATGCATAAATAAATTATGGTACACTAAAAAAAGAAACATGATACATTCATTTAAAACTATTTTTCAGCTACATATACCAACCTGAAATGTTGTACCATTTTAATCTCACCCAAGCACACACTTTTACATTCCTTGCTACCTTATCCCACCCACAATATTTAACTCTCTCAGTACTCTTTCATTAGAGCCATTAAACCTGACTGGAAATAAAGAAAAACCAAAAACTCATGTGGACTAAAGTTCATTGACTATCTAGCACTAGTTAGTAACTTAACTATATCTCTGCATTCCCAGTACTCTCTTACTTGTCACAGTATGTGTGGATATGTGCTTTCACTCTTTTCCTATTTAACTGCGCCAGTGTCATTAGTACTACAATGATTAGTAGTACTACAAGATTAGTATATTTTCATGAAAAATGCTGTTTCATGTAGAGTGAGCCAAGTAGTGAAGAAATATTGGGTGTCATATAAAAAGGTGAAATTTCAAAAGAACAAAAAACTGTAATAAGCAAAGGTAGATAATACAGTGCTATGGAGTTCAAGATGCAAATTACACACCTAAAGACAAAGCAAAAAATCTTAGGTTTCCAATAGGAACCAGGTAAAATCATAATATTTTTATCCTATATTCAGTGTAATTCACTGAAAACTGTAAATGGGAAATATTTGGTTAGGAATTGTATTTTAGATTGATTTATAAATATTATCATTCCTTTATAAATATCATCATTTCTTTTTCCTCACCATTATTTGTGGTAGTGGTATATTCACATGTCATTTGGATATTAAATAAGTTTAAGATACAGCCAGTAGCATCTGTCAATGTATTGTGTATACATTGTACAAGAGAAGAAGAATAGGCCGTGATGATCCCACGTATTTGAACCTGGGAAATTCAAATAAAAAATTAATACCAACTGAATTTTGGGAAAGATGTAGCATCTTTGTAGCAGTCAAAAATATGCCGTGACCCCCAACCTTCCTATCTCCTGGTCTACCTGTTTGGTATCATCACTTCCTCTAGAGTGTGGACGGAAGAACAAACATGACAGATTTCCTTTCTATGGGCATACTGCATGACAAAGCAGAAAGGATTTTGCTTGTGCAACTAAGGGACGACTCAGTTGACTGAGAGATATTCCACAGGAAGAATACTCAGCTGTGCCTCATATGTTCAAGTGTATTTGGTACAGGGTCTCACTACACAGTTTGGACTCATAGTGAGCCTCCTGTTTTTAGCATCCCCAGTACTGGAATTACAGGTGTGCACCGCTTTGTCTGGTCTCCATGGCCAGCTCAGTGCACCCAGGAGTGGGGTGCAGAGTACTGAGCCCTGGTTGCTGCACTTGCTTAAGCAGGCACCTAGTCCAGTGAGCTATCTTGCTGGTCTTCATGTGTTCAAGTGAATGCCAGAAAGGGTAAAGTCTCCCTTGAAGTTAATGACTCAAATCTTGAGATACATTTACCTGGCTTTCAGAACAAAGTAAATTATCTCCTTCTTGAGAAGATCCTGTGAGAAGAAGTCAAAAAAGAGTTTAGTTATCTTCAACAAACAGCAGTAAAAAGAGAATTTAGTCCTACACGTACAGGGAAATAAATTCTGACAAAAAGCAGGGAACTCAAAAAAGATCTGTGTGAACTTTTTCATGAAATCACAGTCCCAATTAACATCTTGATTTCAACCCACCTACATATGAGCATGATGAACAAGGGATTCAGCTGCTTTATGCCTGATTCCCAGCCCAAAGAAACCGTGAGATAATCTATTTAATTATTTATAAGCCTGTATATAGTATTTTGGAATGTAACAATATAAAAGTGTGCTTCTCAGAAATGAGTATCAGCTATAGGATACATGGAGATGGTGAGGATTTTTCTTAACACATGTGTGTTGATAGCAAATGTAATGATACAGGAAATAAATAAATAGATATAGTACATAAATCAATGAGTTGGTTTTACCTAGATAGTATATAAAATGACAAAAGAGAAGCCAGTATATCTGGGGCACAGATGATGGTAGATGAGTAGATCTAATGTGAATATGAGACACTTTATAATTTATTATTTTCTTAGTTTTAAAAGGCAAGGTAATGTTTAGCTGAACGTGATAATGTATAAAGGAGTTGAAGGCTTTGGGGAGAGAATAAGATTGACAAATAAGAGAATCATGACAATGCAGACACACATGAAATTACTAAACAGCGCTAATCAATGAACTTTAGTCTGCATTAGTTTTTGTTTTATTTCTTGTCAGGTTTAATGGCCCTGGAGAAAGAGTAGTGAGAGAGTTAAATGTATGGGATAGGTAGCAAGGAAGATGAGGGCGTATGCATGGGTGTGACTGAAATGACCCAACATTTTCAGGTTGGTATATGTAGCTGAAAAATATTTTTAAAAGAATGGATCATGTTTCATTTTCTAGTGTACCATAATTTATTTATATATTGCTCTTTGGGTGGGCATTTAACTCTTATGAAAAGTTTTTTGTTGTAACAAATAAAACAGAGCACATATGTGTCTGATTTTCTATGCATATGTATATCTCTAGTTTCAAAAAAAAGCAAAACAGAAGAATAGTACACAAACTGGCAAATTGCTCTCCAGGGTAGCTTTAACTGCACACAGTTCTATTGCATGGAAGAGGGTTATAGCCCATTCCGATAGCACAATAGACTACTAATTTTTTCTGAATTTTAGTACACTTTATAATATACATTTCTTAGTTTATATGATTTTTCAAAAATTGAAGAACATTCACAGTAGTTTATATGAGAAATTCTCAAAAAATATGGTGACTACTTAAAATCAAAAATCAATTACAATAAAAAGCGCATTGCTATTAATCCTTTTCAAAATGGTCATTCTCGCTTGGAACCCCTTTATCCCAACATTTTTACCACTTTCTGAAGCAATTTCGGGCATTTTATTCTGTTTATCTCAGTGTCTTGGCATAGTATAGTAAAAATTATTGGAACTGCTGTTGCTAAGTATCAACTAGTGGGAAGGCAGGGTAGTAAAAACAAGATGTTTTCTCATCCATCTTATGCACTAGATTAGTACCATAAAATTCCGGCTCATCTCCAAAGAAAAATGACCCTTGCCTCAGTTACTGTTCTCTCATTGCTGGACGAGTACCTCACACCCAAAAGGAAGAAAGGAAAGGTTTCTTTATCCCACAGTTACTGGAGGCTTCAGTCCATATTCACATGGCTCCAAGGCAGAGGAGCACATGGCAGGGACCAACCATTCGTGGTAGTTGCAAAAAGCTGGAGAACAAAAGGGAGTGGCAGCCGCTGGGCAGCTACCAACCACTCATTGTAATGCAGATGACCTGCCCTGGGGCAGTTGCCGCATTCACACCCGCGATAATCAATCACAAAGTCCAGAAGCTGCCCCAGGACTGCCTGAGGATGGCTAGACACAAACCGTAACAACCAAGCAGATAAGTGTTTTGAATTAGTTCAGGACATCAAAGCAGCCACAGCCACGCAACAAAAAGCACTGCAGAGCAGGACTTTTAGAAATTCTACCCAAAGTGGCATGAACAATAAAATAAGTGTGTCCCAACTGAAGGGGAGTATTTTGAACAGATTAATGGCAATGTTTCTTTTGCTGAAATAGATTTTTATTTAAACACATTTTTCCCTCTCACACCACTGTATACCCACAGTCATCTACTGTTTCATTCTCTCTTCATTATTTTTTACCTTAACAATTTTCTACTTTAAAAATTCATTATTTTTAACTTAAGGTTTTAAAGCATATAGTTGAAATCGGTAGTACAAAAATGTTGCTCACTTATTATTGAAGTCATGCATTATAAGATTTAAATCTTCTGAAAGGTAGGTTTTCTAAATTTGGTTCTTTTATGAAAACTTTGCTACATAACCATTGCAACTCAAGGCTTTTTTATTCTTTTCGATTATTTCGTATCAAATTTATGTGAACACATATATGTTGTTCTCTCTTCACATAGCTGGTTACATAGTATTAACCTCACAGTCTTTCAAATAGCAATATATTTTAAAAAGCCTTACTGCTTGTAACATACAGTTTATTATCTTTCAAATCCCTATTCCATTGTTATTTATTCAGTGAACTACAATTTATTCAGTGAGTTACATTGTTCTTTCAAACAATGTTGTAGTAGATAACCATGAGCATAAATAATTTCATGTATGTGTGAATATGACTATAATTTAAAAGTAGAATAACTAGGTTAAATAAATATGCATGACTTGAAAGCATTTACACACAAATGTTTTGAGGAAATTTGTATTATATTTCCAAATTTTAGGGTTTTTTTGTTGATTTGATGGACAAGCATCAGTTTTATTTAGTGGTACTTTTGATATGAAGTTAGATATGAAATATTTCACATGCTCAAAAGTAATTTGTAAACTGGGCATGGTGCCACATACTTATAATCCCAGCTGAGGCAGGAGGATCATTTTGAGTTTCAGACCAGCCTGGACTACAAAGTAAGCCCAAGCCCAGCCTAAACTGCATAGTGACATGCTGTCTTTTTGAGACCAAAAAAATAAAAAAGTAACTTATTACTTTTTTAACCTAAATCTTCATATCTTTTACTATTTTGGAGGTAGTTTTTATCTATGTGCAAATAGATTATCATTTTCTAAAAGAAATTAATGCTTTTTTTTTTGTATTTTAGGGAAAGGTCTACAGGGTGTTCGGGGTCTTACTACTAGATCGGACTTCTAGTGATCCGCCTATTTACAGCCTCCTGAGAGCTGAGATTATAGGCACTGTTGTAACTCAAAAATCAAATGACAACGGGACAAGTCCAAAAAGTTAGAGAAGCACTTTATTTTAGCAGGTACCCTGCTGCAGTTTCTATGCAGAGAGGCAAAGAGGCGCCCCTGGCGGTTACAAGGTTTAAGCTTCAAAACCGCAAACCAGGGAGGGGAAGGGGGAATGAGGCAAGCTTTGTACAGAAGCAGATAGCATTGGTCACTTTGGTGTAACTTTTAAAATGATTGGTTAGCGCCTTTCATAACGGTTACTTGGGCAGCTAATTTGTATCTTTTTGCACCAACAGCAGTTGGACCAGCGGTTTGGAGTTGATTAGCTAGTTTTTCTGGAACTTGGGGCTCTGAGGGTGGAGTACTGGAACAAGTTAGAACAAAACAACAAGGAGGGAACAATATAGTGACTGAGGGGTCAAGATGGAGTCAGTTAGGCTATAACAGGCCCATGCCACTGCCCAGTCTCAAGTGTCTTCTCAGAGCACCCTGGGGGCGGTGCCCACATGGCAGACCTGGGGATCCAAACCCTAGCCCCTGCACCTGCTTGCAAGCACTTTAATCTGCTGAGCTATTTGGCTGGCCCAATTAATGCATTTTCAACATACATTTGAGTGTGGATGCTAGGAATTGAACAAAGGGTGCACTAAACTAAAATGACACCTCCTCCCACCTTTATTTGAGACAAGGTTTTACTAAATTGTCTTGAACTTGTGACCTCTTAGCCTCTAAAGTAGCTGGAACTACAAGCAGATGCTAGAATGCCTGGATCATAGGATTATAAATTTTGTATTTATTATTTAATAATACTATAATTTGGTGCGTATTTTTCTTTAATCCAGCCTCTTGGATTTCTGAGGCTGACTTTATTAAAATTTATGAACTATGTGAAAATTTAGGGCTGGGAAGAGAGGTCAGTGGAATAAGTGCTTGCCTGGCTGGTACAAGGTCCTGAGTTTGATCCCTGGTACCATCAAAAAGAAAAAAAGAAAAGATATTTATTGTCTGCCTTGGACTGAGATTATAAAATTTTTCTTACAACTCCTTCTAGATTCTTAGAAACTTAAGTATTTTAATTTTTTCATGTTTAGAATTCTTTTTATTTATTTTTACATTTTCAATTGTACATATTTGCAGTACCTAATGTTTACACCCATCAGAAATACATCAAAATAACTTAATTATTTGTATCCCACTTGCCTCTCTTCTCTCCATCCTCCCTTCATCTCTATTTTTTCTTCTCATGCACAAACTATCTTGCTTTTTGTTTCCTACTGTGTATTTTTATTTTACTTTTTCAAGTAGTTATATTTTGGGTTTCTCTGGTAAGAGAAAGTTATGCAATACTTAGGTTTGCATGTCTAGTTTATGCCATATTAACAATTAACTCAATTTAACTTTCTTTATGACAAGGAAGCACTGCACTATGTACATGAGATATGAGTGAATAAGTCTTTTTTCTTATTTTTAAATAAGTGTTCCAACTTCATTCATTGGCTAAATTCATCTTCAAACTATTTCTACATTAATCAATATTTTTTCTTTGCTTCACTTACTCCTACCTTTGTTTTTTTTTTCTTGATGTTTTAATTGTTTTCCTTTGTTTTAATTAGCTGATTTATTTCAAGTTTTTGCTTTATCCCCTGAAATTAATAATCATTTGGTAGCTATACATGTCACTTTTGAGATAAAATTGCAGGAGGATGGTGATTTCTGTGCTTATTGTAATAAATGATGCACTGTGCCAAACTGAGAAGTTTGGAAGCTTCAGAAACTCAGCAGAGCTCAGGGCCCTCACTTTGTAAGCATCCTGGTCCTGTGCGAGAGGAGGGCGTGGAGATGCTGTGAGCTCTACACCCTCCCCAGGAAGTAGCCTATTCCCCAGGAATAGGACTCTGCTAGCCCCGCCTCCCTTACTCCTGTTGCTTTTGCTGTCTTCTGCTGCCTTGAACTTTTGCCTTTCACCATGGCACCCTGCCTTGGAACCAGCTAATTGTGGACTGACACTTCCACAAACTGTGAGCTACATAAACATTTCCTTCCTTAATTTTGGCTGTTGAGTATTTTGTCTTAGCAAGGAGAGAAAGTAACAAAGACACTCTGATTCTTGTTCCCCCATGTGAGGGGAGCCAGCTGCACTATGTAAGGTTCTCTAGGTGGAGAACTGAAAGGGAAGAACTGAGGCATCTGGCAAACAAGGAACAATTGAAGACTGCTGTTGTCGCGGAAGTGGTCTTGAATGCAGTTTTCTAAGGCATGGAACGAACCACCCATGAAAACTTAGAAGGGATTTGCCCACAATCCCTCTGCTCTACCACAGCCCTCTCCCTTTGGATGACAGTGTCTCAGCTGCTGTTACTGCTTCAAATATTACCACTTAGTAATATTAAAATATTGCCACTTAGTTACATGCCTTGCGATCAGTAGAGGAACAGAATAGAGAGTGAATATCATTTTTTTTTGGTCAAATTTGTTTCATTATTAAGTTACTGTCCTAACCTTAATATATGTTATCTTTGTCTTATATTATATATGCTTTTTCTCCTATTTCTAAATTTAAGGGTGGTTTTACTTATTTTACAGACCACTATTTTTAATTCTCGGGTCATTTCACTTAGACTGGCAGAAAATCGGTTGAACTGTTTTTTACTAACCAAAAACTTTTGTGTTATAACTTTAAAATCTTATTTTGGTTGTTTCTGAAGATATTAAATTGTGATTAAAAGTTCCTTTTAAATTGATCTACTTTTCTCTGTGGGTTGTTTATAATTCTTTTCCCTCCTTGGTTTTAGTTTTCTTTTCAGAGTTTTGCTTTTTCTTTGATCTTTTTAATTCTCGGTTACAAGATTATCTTCAGAAAGATATTCTTTTATTACACACCCAGAGGACATATAGTTATCTTATATATGCTCAGCTTTTGCCTTTCATACCAAAAAGCTCCCCAAATAAAATCTATACAGGACTGCTACTATTAGATTTTGATCTTGTATGGGAAATTTATTTCTGAATCTATTTCTTCAAATGCATAGTTCTAGATCTGCTTCACATTTAAGAACTCCTGCTTGAGTTTCTAGCCAACAAAAATTTTTCTCTGTCCTTGAATTGTTTAGTTTCTAATATTTCTGCATGCTTCCTTATTTCCTTCTCAAATAATTTGGTGAGAACTTTCTTAGTTTCTTTATCTTTTCAATGTACACAACTGAAAGAGAGTTTTTTTTTAGCTCACAGCTGTGATCTGTGGTCAACATACTTCAAGGTAGAAAGACAGGGGGCAGGGTCATGATGGAGAAGAGCCACTTAGCCTGTGGCAGCTGGGAGTAGAGAGAAAAGAGATGATCTTGGAATGAGAATGTACCCTTTCAGGTTGTGCTCCTAGTGATTCAACTAGAACTAAGTCCCTAGCCTACAAATACACTTAGCTAATGAACTCATCAGTGGGTAAGCCACTAATTAGTACAATGTCAACACACGCCAATCACATTCCAAATGCATGAGGCTTTAGAGAGATGATTTAGATTTAAAGAATAAGAAAACTATAAATGGAACAAAACAAGCAACGTATACATTCTGCTGTATTTTTTTTTTTTTTTTGTCTTTTTGAGACAGGGTCTCGCTATGCAGTTCAGGCTGGCTTTAAGCTCACTTTGTAGCTCAGGCTGGTCTCGAACTCACAACAATCCTCCTGCCTCAGCCTCCCGAGTGCTGGGATTACAGGCATGCGCCACCACACCCGGCTTCATACATTCTACTGTATTGATCCCAGTTCTTTCCTATTGATGACCTGGCCCAGAAGACTTAGTAAATATATTACTTCATTTTTAGCCCATTGGAAATTGGCTAACTTCATAGCTCCCTAATTCTGCCTATACTTTATACATTCATAATTAGCAGAGTAGGTGATGTGCAAAATAACAGCAAAGCACAATAGAAAATATTGAGTTAGATTTTAAAAGCCTTCCTAGTGAACAGTCAAAACAAGTATTTCAGTAAATCAAGACAAATGAAAAGATATACAAATATCTGTTCCTCTTCTTATGGGCCTTTCTTTTTTTTTTTTTTTTTTTTTTTGTCTTTTTGAGGCAGGGTTTCACTATGCAGTTCAGGCTGGCCTTAAGCTCATTTTGTAGCTCAGGCTGGTCTCGAACTCACAACAATCCTCCTGCCTCAGCCTCCCAAGTGCTGGGATTACAGGCCTGCGCCACCATGCCCGGCTGGGCCTTTCTTTTAAAAACAAAAATTCTTTTATGGTGCAGATTTCTGAGAGATTAAGATAAATTACCTTCAGTTAAATGACACAATAATGCTTTATTTTCTCTTCACAAAATAAAATTAAGCAATGAAGGAAAGATCAATGTATTTTCTATCATCGGAAAAATGCTGGCATGTTTTCATCCTAATTATATTAAAGACTTTTTGAAGATAAATATATGTATGCACATGCAGGTATGTTCAGAAAATTTTTGTTATTCTAGTTACTGACATGCAGTCAAGAAATTCACTTAAAATACGAGTTGGCCGAAATCGTCTGTAGCTAGCTCAAATAATTTGGTGAGGCGATAATGTGTCTTCAGTTTTTCAGCGCAAATACAATTCTAATGTTGCAAATTTGCTTTTAAAAGAAACTATTAATAGACGTATTCAGTGGCTACAAAAATAAACACCAGTTCAAGTACAGCATTTTTATTCAATTGATATTAAATGATGTAAGGACTCTGAGGCCTGATGATAAATGTGGCACATTGGCAAGCACATTTTATCCTTAAAGTGAGAAAATATTACCACTTAGTTACATGCCTTGCGATCAGTAGAGGAACAGAATAGAGAGTGACTATCATTTTTTTTTGTCATTTGTGAAAAAAAGAGCTAAGTACTTCTCTATCACTCTCTGTTCACATGCTTCTTATCACTTTAACTGTAAGTCAATATAAGATGCACTTTGAAAATGAATACCGTTCCCATTTAAAGTGAAATGCAGAGTGTGCTCTAAACAGGGAAAATCTACAATGGAAGAACAGGAGACCTTAACACTTCCTTATCGAAAAAAGATAAGTCAATGAGATAAAAAATTAGCAAAGTAGCAGAACTGAAGAAGAGCTTGAAACAAATGGATTTAGTGGACATATACACAGTGTTCTACCTAAAAACAGCTGAATACACATTTTTTCAGCTACGTATGTGTTAAGGTCTCCTGTTGAGACTGTGGTATTAGATGTTTCATGTACATCAAGACTTGTTTAAAATAGGTGAGTGCTCCCATGATTGGTACATAAATATTTATGAGTGTTAACTCTTCCTCTTGAATTTTTCCCCCAACCAATATATAGTTGCCTTCTCTATTTTGCTTGATTGTTCTTGGTTTGAAGTTGAGACTGTCTGAGAACAGGATTGCTGCTCCTGCTTTTTTCTGAGGTGCTGGGTTCCATCCTTTGACTTTCAGTCCATGAATTTCTTTATGAGTTAAGTGTGTTTCTTGTATACAGCATAGAGTTGGATTTGTTTCCTAATCCACTGTGCCAGTCAATTTCCCTTAATTAGTGAAATGAGTCTATTTACACTGGTGGTTATAATTGAGATGTATTGATTTAAGCCTGGCATGTTATTTACCTGCCAAACAATGCTCTTTACTCCTTTTTGTCCTGTGTTTCATTGTTTGCCTTATTTACTTGGTTGCTTCTGCTCTCGTTCGTGGAATTCTGGTCCCTCTCTAGAATAGCTTTCAGTAGCCTGTGTAGCAATGGCTTTCTAATCATGAAATTCTTTAGTTGTACTTTCTCATGAAGTATTTCACTTCTCCATCAAACTTGAGAGTTTTACAAGGTATAGTGTTCTGGGCTGGAATTTATTTTGATATAGGACTAGAAGTACTCTGCTTCATGTTCTTCTTGCTTTCATGGTTTGTGTATAGAACCCATTATTCTGATGGGTTTTCCTTTCAATGTGATCTGCTTCTTTTCTCTAGAGGCTTTCAGTATATTATTCTTGTGTTGATTTCTGGGATCTTGACTATTATATGTCTCAGGTGTTTTTTAATTGGGTTGATGTTATTTGGCGTTCTGTATGCTTCAGTGGCCTGAATGTCATATTGTTTCCTCATATTTGAGGAGTTTTCTGCTATTACTTCTGCTCATATTTTTTTTAAATGTCATTTGTATTGACTCCTTCTTTCTCACTGATATGTATTAGTCTCACATTGGTCATCTTTGCATCATCTTGCATGTGATGAATTATTCTTTCCTGCATCCTAGTTGTTTTTAAGAGATTTTTTTCTTACTTTTTCACTAGCTGCACAGTGTCTTGAAGATCTGAAACTGTCTTCATTTTCACTCAAATGGTTTTGCAAGCTTGTGATTTCTTTCCTATTTCTTTCCTATATTGCTCATTCAAGGAAAGGAATCCATCATTTTTCTAATCTCCTGTTGTTTTTTTTCTCAATGTTTTCTTTAGAAGCAGGTATTAATTATCTTACTACAGAATTCTTTTGAGATTGGGCTTCCTCTATATATTTCTGTATTTGATTCTTTATTTCAGATGCTATGAATTCAGTTTTCTTTTTCTATTTCCAAAATTAATTCTTCTCTGCGTTTCTCTATACCTTTCTGCTGTTGTTTATTTGCTTCTGATACCATTAATTCATACATTTCAGCTGAGCTCGTGTCCTCTCCACTTGTTCTGTGTGGGCACTGAGTTTCCTCCATATGTTTGTGAATTTGATTCTTTAGTTCAGATGCTATTAATTCAGAGATTTCTTTTTTTACTTCTGATTTAAGTTCCTCTATACCTTTCTGCAGTTGTTTCTTTATTTTGTATGGTATTGATTGATAGATTTTATCTGTGTGATTCCCAATTAATTCTGTGCTACTGCTGGCTGCACTTGTACTGGGTGGGCTTGGGGTCTGAGATTGAACTTTGTTCCTTCTAATTGTCATTTTGAGTAACACTGACTTTTGTTGTAGAGCTTTGTTGTAGCTATAACCCTAACTCTTACTGAAATTCAGGTGTAGATCTAGAAAGTTTGAATTTATTCAGTTGTGCCTGGCTTGAGTTCGGCTGTTTTGCTCAGCTCCTTCCTGCTGCAGCCCTTGGGAGTAACCCTTCTGTGCCCCTCTGCCAAGATGTTCTGCTCCTGGACTAGCTGAGTTGTTCTGTCCCCTACTCCCTCTGCAAGGCCTACAGCTGCAGAGTTTCACCTTAGCCCTATATGCCAGGCCTGAGCTGCATCTGAAGCGGACAAGAGGGCTAGGAGAGGGGAAAGCTCTCTTACACACTCCATGGGCCTGTACTAGGACGGGATCTGGAAACTGGCAGAGTTTCTCACTCATTCTGCGGCTGTGTTGGGGAGGAGTGGTGGTGGGATCCTTAGGCCGCAGACGGGGGTCTCATTCATAGCGTGCCTGGGTTTGCACTGCACCAGGTCCCGCTGGTGCAGGGTATTTGGAAGATGTCCCACACACTCTCCAGGCCTGAGCTAGGGTGGATGTGGTGATCCCGCGAATATGGCAGAAGTTCTCACTCGGTGGGCCGGGGGGCGGGAGCGGTGCAGTGGTGCGGGGGTCCCAAGGGTGCGGAAGTGGGTCTCATTCAAGCAGCATGCCTGGGTTTGGACCGGACAGGTCCTGCTGGTGCAGTGTAGCTGCTGATCCTGTCATTTGTGATATTAGTTTTAATTAATACTTTTTTAGCATCTAACTTTTTGTATTTTTTTTTAGTATTCAGGACATTGTGCTTGCAAGGCAGGTGTGTGAACCACTGAGCTATCTCTCCAGCAGCCCCAGCATCTTTTTATTTTTTATTTTTAGGGAAGGATCTAGAGTGTGTTCAGGGTTTCACTGCTAGATAATACTCGTAGTGATTCTCCTGTTTACAGCTTCCCAAGAGCTGGGATTACAGGCGCACGCCTCCACGCCCAGTATCAATTGCCATCTGAGCGCACCCCAGAGGCAGGCTGGCACAGCACCTGAGCCAGCTTGCAGGCGCTTTAATCCACTGGCCAGCCCTGCGAGCATTTTTTTTTGCAGCTTAAAAATACTTATTTTTAAATTTCTGTTAAAGTGTTTCATAGAATTTACGTAATATATAGAAGTAACCTATTTCTGAGTAAAATTCTTAATTCTGCCATTGATTTAATTACCCTATCTAGTATTAACATTTTTTGTATATATGTATACTTTTGAATTTTTTTAACTTCAGCTTATGTTGAGAGAAACCTTTTAGTCTTTAAATTTTTCTTTCCTTTGTAACATCAGGGTGATTTTGTCCTTAGCTTCCTCCAACCATCAGGCATCTAGTCCCAACTCGGCTCCTCATAACATCCCAACATTCCTCCTCAGCTGTGGGACCTGGCTTTGATCTTGTAAAAGTGGTAGTTTCATCACTCTCCTAAGCTTATGTTGTTGTTAAGATCTGTATTTTTATTGTTAAAAGCTTTTGATGTTTGGTCTAAATTAATGATGGTATTTTCTAGGCATAAGGACATTCTAAAAAATGAAGAATTAACCCAGAATAGATTTTATAATTGAGTAAAAATAAAGCATATATACAATTTCATTAGTTCATGTTCTTTGGTGCTACCCTTAGAAAAGGGGACAGAGTAGAAAAAGCACATAAAAATAACTTATATTTTAATTCATCTCAGTTAGTACAGTGGTCAAGAGATGATTAGCAGCAGTGCTAAAAATATCCTTAGAGCAGTGTGCTCTGTAAGGTAGGTGATGTGCAAGCCATTGTGAGACTATCTTGGTCTAAAGCAGCTTTTTCCAGAAGTTGAACAGAAAGGATGTGATTGCTTATGACAATGGAACTTAGATCAAACTGAATGCTAAATTACTAGGGTTCAGGGTCTGCTTGTAAAACAATTGAGATGAGTTCCCTTTGTTGTCTTTTATGTCCACTATTAAGAGAATTTGTAGTGAAGTGAGAGGACTTTAAAATTTTCCTATACTTTTATTACTATTCACATTACATCTCTAGTACAGAATCTTTATTTACATTTAGTTAGTTCAAGAATGATTATTAGAAATTTCACTATTATGTTGACACTAAACAGCATTCTCTTGTTGAGCAAAGTAATGAGTCAAAGAAAAACTTAAAGAGGAAAATTAGAAAATATACTGAGACAAAAATTGGAAATACATTTTAAAAATTTGGAGCTCACCTGAGTTTCATGATGTTGCAGTACAGGTTCTCCTATGTCCTGAGTCTTCGCTGACCTTGAAAGACTAGAGCCAAAATGTTGGCTGGCCTTGTGGCTCTTCTATTTCTCCAACTCTGATTTCTGAACTTAGGTTGTTATTCTGATTGGTTAACAATATAGCTGCATTTCTGAATTCTGCCACACATTTAAAGAACACAAGTCCTATTGAAAGTGCCAAAAACTGAAGAAGAGGAAATACTTTGAAACTTAATTTCAAAGCCAGTATTAACCCTTACAACAAAACCAGTTCAAGAAACTACAAGAAAAGAAAATTTCTAGGTCAATATCCAAATCATATACATGAAAAAACTTCAATAAAATATTACCCAATCAAACTCAACAGCACATTAAAAGGTTCATTCATCACAAGCAATTGTGACTCATCCTGGGAAATATACTACATGAACAGAATAAAGGCCAGAAATCATGATCACTTCAAACAGTGGTTCAATTGCAGTTGATGAAATTCCACATTCTATCATGACACTTAGTGTAGAAGCACATCAACACATTAAAGGCCAAAGTGACAAGCCCACAGCTAACAAAACAATAATAAAAAGTTGGAAGTTCTTTTCTTATGGTAAAGAATAATATAAGAAGACTGTCTTGCTGAAAAGTTGTTTTCAACTTGATCCCTACAATTCTATTCAGAACCACTGGGTAAGAAAAATAAAACAAATCCAAATTGGAAATGAAGCAATCATCTTCGTTGATGTGATCTTGCATTTAAAACTGTAATAATTATTCTGCCAAAAACTTTTCTGCACATGTGATATTCCCTTCATGAATAATTTTGAAATCAGTTGCTTTTTTAACTTTATAAAGCAAAACTGTTATTTGTAATCTACAATTTCAGCTTAGCAGAATAACCATGGTACATTTGCTGGACAGAGAAAAGCAAATTATGAATCACGTTGATATATGTGGAAATGTGATAAGTTCTCAAAAGATTCAGAACAGAGATTCTCTTCTGATTTTTAACAAGAAAAACAAAATTAGAAAAATGTATTTATGCTTCTGAACAAAAAGTTACATTTGATCCACATGGCAAAATGACCTATTTGCAGAGGAAGAGTTTTAAAGCAATGATAAATATGTTTCAACAACATATTTTATTTTGACTAATACTTATTAATGGTGATTTTTATATATAAACTTGTTTTAGCTCTATCTGAAATTTGAACAACTCAAAGTATTCTTTTATAGTGGCACAGTGGTCATTTCAATTTTTCATTAATCTATATTTACATTTCTCATAGAGTCAGTACATGAGCTCAATGCATCTTAATTCCTTTTCATTCCCTTCTCTCTTTTCCTTTCCTCTCCCTTATTTATGTGTTTCTTAAGCTTCTTTTGCCATTCATTGCAGTGCAAAACTGTTTTGTGATTCTGTAATTTTAGAAAAACATACAAAAAATACATCTTTATTGTAGTCATCTAACATTACCATGTAAGACTTCTAGCCATTTTTGTAGTTCATGCAAAATTTTCCACATGAAAATTATTTTTCTCATTTTATGTAATACAAAACGAAATAATTAATATTTTGTATAAGAAATAATTAAAACTAAATATTTCTTACATGATATAGGTCCCTTTTTCGATCAATGATTAAATATAATAAAATATGTCTACTCAAGTAGCATTATTTCAAATTTCTTTTTTTAGATACAATTCAAAAGTATTTTCCTGATTATCTGTCTCCTTAAATGCTTTTGAAAGTAATTTATCCTTTTAACATCACTTTATTTAGCAACTGAATAAAACCTTTTCTGTTACTGAATCATGTATGCTATCTTCAAAATTAGACTTGTTCCATTTGAAATTTTTTATCTGGAGATCACACTAGTAAGATTCTCAGCAATTAATTTTAATCTTATTTTGAAATATTCTGAGTTAACTATAGGAACTTGGGTAAAGATTTTTTTTCATAAATAAATTCTGGAAATAGTGTTGCAGTGTGACCTCAATATTTGATAATATAACACATATATCACAGGCTTGTTTTGAATATTTGGTCATTTCATTTTGCATTTTTCTTTCAGAGATGGATACCAAAACAGTGTCATAAATCATCTGAAAGACAACATGATTTAGCCATAAATGACACTCTTTGCATTTTATGTATATTTTTCATCCCATTATAAACTAGACAGGTTTTGATTGTAAGTTGTGACAACTATCAATGTTTGTTTTCATTTATGTCAATAGTTTTTTTTAAATGGTTCTTTAAAACAGACAAATTACCATTTATTTTGATAAATGTACATATATTTGAGACAACTAAGATGACTAATATACAATTGGAATATAATGTCAGATTTTCCCTTTGCAAACAGATTATATTTCACAATAAAGACAAACCACTTTAATGAGATGGAGTGTGAACTGCACCCTTAAATTTTCTGGGAGGAAAATCAAACTAATATTTGTGTTCCAACACCAATCTTAATGGCAGTCTCTTCCTGTACAAATAGTAGGCATTGTTTTTAATGAGTGAAAACACTTACTTCATTGATGGCTTACAAAGACATGCTCACAAACCAAACTGAACTTTTCCATAATAAACAAAATACTTAGTAAAAATGGTTCTTATATTCAAATCAAACACAACAATAGGCTAAATAATTTAAGGACCTTAAGGAGATGCATCCTTTCTGGGCATGTAATTTTCTACATGCTCCCATCCCACTGCATCTAAATCTCCTCACAGAGGGTGACCACGCTCTACATCCTGCTCCTCTAAGAGCCATGTCTCTTGATCGGTGTTGCTCCTACTCTCCATTGGAGGCTTATTTGTGTAACAGTCATTAGCTCTTTCACTGCATCAAGAGCACTTCAGAGTAGGAATATATCAGATAAAGTTTAAGGACAAAATGACCAATGTCTTCATACAGTTGAGAAATCAAAGACTACATGAATTTTAAAAAATTTGCTCAAAAATCATAGAACATTGAAATATATACTTAAATTCAAGTGTATAGTACATCATCAAGAAACAGGTATTCCATGAACAAAGTATATCTGACAAAACTTTATTACAGCCCCAGAAAAGTCTTATAATGTGCTTGAGATTTTATGATTTCACTATGGAGATTTTATTTCCCCACTGGTAATATTTCAGAAATAAACTGAAAGACAGGGATTGGAAGCCAGCTTAGAATCTGCCTAGTGCAAGTACCTGGGTTTGATCCCCAGTACAATATGCTGTGCTGGTGCCAGGCGTGCTTCTCAGGTCATCAAAATCAAGTGTGGTGGCACATGCCTATAATCCAAGTGCTGGGAAGGCTGAGGCAGGAGAATCACTATGAGTCTGAACTGTGTAGAGAGACCTGAAGCAAATGAATAAATAAATAAATAAATAATTTAAAAATATTAATTGAAAGAGAAAGGTATTTCAGTTCCGCATAATACTCCATGACTGCACAAGATAAGTAATAATCTGAGCATTATGTAAGTGAATAAATAATAGATGAAGTGGTTTCAGACAATTACCATTTTTAAAAATCTACTGTTTCACCTGGTATGAAGCCTAACTTCTAATTTTAATGAAATAGTAAAGATTTTAATATTTTATATTATAACTGACTTTGCACAAGTGATATTACCACAATGAGGGTTCACAGAGAGACCCAGAGAACAAAACTCAGGCATGGACATGAGTAAGACTCTCTACTGTGCCTCCACGGCCTTGCAACTCCCCGGAGTCCTGGCCCCAAAACCAGCCAAGTGAGTGAGAATTTCTGAGATTCTCTCTGCCCCGATCCACCCCAGACCAACCCCGTGAGTGTGTGGGAGAAATTCCAGCTGCCCGGTGTACATCCAGTAGTGAAAACCCTTCTGAAGCCCCGCCTACAAGACTTCAGAGCAAGAGAGAACTTCTGAGATACTCTCAGCCCCATCCACTCCAGCCTGGCCTGCTGAGTCTGTGGGATAGCTTTGGTGCTCCCTGATGCTCCCTGAACAAGGAGCACAATGGAGGGGAACCACAGGCTCACAGTTGTGCCAGAAGGGCTGCATCAGAAAGGAGTTGAACACAACAGCTAGATCCAGGCCAGGCAAAACTAGATAAACTGAAACATATTAGATCAGCACCCAAATCTCATTACGTGCTAAGGTTATGACTATACCAAAGCTCTACACCAAACGTTAGAGGTCAGTGCTACACAAAATGACAAACAGAAGGAGAAAAAGGCAATCTCAGGCCTTGAGTCCACCAATAAGTGCAGAGGACACTAGCTCAGCTGAAATGAACAAATTAACAGAGTCAGAAGCAAAGGAACAACAGCAGAAAGGTATAGAGGAACTCAGATCAGAATTAACACCTGATAAAAAAAAGAAATTTCTGAATACATATGATGTGAAGTAATGAAACAAATCCAGAAATGTATGGAGTAAACTCAATATTCACCCAGAACAAGCACAGAGTCATTAGTTCAGCTTAAAAGTATGAATTAACTTAGTCACAAGAAAAGAAACAACAGCAGAAAAGTATAGAGGAACTCAGACCAGAAATAATTTCTGAAATAAAAAAAGAAACCTTTGATATAATACCATCTGAAGTAAAGAATCAGTTCCACAAATATACAGAGGAAACATAATTTGGAAAAGAGCTCTGTAGTAATAGAATTAATAGCTACCACTAAAGAAGACATGGATGAAAAAAAAATACAGGAAATTAGAAATATGACAGATTCAATGAGAAAAACAGGAAAGAAATAGATCGAATGAAGCAGAGTCAAAGAGATATAGAAGAAATTAAAATATCAATAACTAAAAACTGTTTGAGTGAAAGAGAAGATAGAGTTTCAGATCTTGAAGATGCTGGTGCAGCTAGTGAAAAGATGAGAAAGGATCTCTTAAAAACAACTAGGATGCAGGAAGCACTAATCCATCACCTGCAAGACGATGCCAATGTGAACAATGTGAGACTAATAGACATCAATGAGAAAGAAGGAATCAATACAAATGATGCAAAAAGAATATGGGAAGAAGTAATCACAGAAAACTTCCCAAATATGAGAACATAATCTAACATTCAGGTAACTGAAGCATGCAGAACACCAAATAACTTCAACCCAACTAAAAACAAACTGATACATATAATAGTCAGGATCCCAGAAATCCAACATAAGAATAATATGCTGAAAGCTGCTAGAGAAAAGAAGCAGATCACATTCAAAGGAAAACCCATCAGAATTACAACCGACTGCTCTTCAAAATCCATGAAGGCAAGGAGGGCATGGTACAGAGTATTTCAAATCCTATATGAAAACAAATTCCAGACCAGACTGCTAAACCCTGTAAAACTCTCTTTTAAGTTGCATGGATAAGTGAAATACTTCCAGGAGAAAGAACTAAAGAATTTCATGATAACAAAGCCATCCCTACACATCCTACTGAAAGATGTTCTACAGAGGGACCACAAGGACTAGAACTCCACAAATCAGAACAGAAGGAACCCATTAAATAAGGCAAACCATTAAACACAGGACAAAAAAGGAGTAAACAACAGTAGGTAAATAACATGACAATCATAAGCCAACATATTTTAATTATAACTATCAATGCAAATGGACTCAATTCACCTATTAAGAGAAATCACAGTGGATCAGGAAACAAAACTTGACAATATGCTCTACACAAGAAAAGCACTGAAGTAAAAAAGACACTCATAGGCTGAAAGTCAAAGGATAGAAAACAATACTACATGCCCCAGAACTTCAGAATAAAGGAGGGGTAGCAATTCTGTTCTCACACAATCTCAACTTCATACCAAGAAGGATCAAATTAAATAAAGAAGACCATGATATTTTGGTTAGGGGAAAAATTCAAGAGGAAGCAGTAACACTCATAAATATGTATGCACAAAACACAGGAGCATGCAACTATATAAAAAAATCTTAACAGACATGAAAAATATAATATCCAAGACTACAATCTTAACAGGAGACCTTAACACTTCCTTATCTCAAAAGGATGCATCAACCAGACAAAAAAATAGCAAAGAAGTAGCAGAACTGAACCAGAGTTTGGAACAAATGGAACTGATGGACATATACAGAGAGTTCCACCCAACAATAGCTGAATACACAATTTTTTTCAGTTGCATATGGGTCATTTTCTAAAACAGACAACATACTAGTCCATATGTCATGCCTAAGTATATGCAAGAAGACAGACATTATCCCATGCAGATTATCTGACCACAGTGCAATTAAAGGGGAAATAAATGACAAAAGAAGCCAGAAAAATCCTTAAATTCATGGAAATTGAATAACATGCTACTAAGCAATCAATAGGTCACAGATGAAATCAAACAAGAAATTCAACAATATATACAATTCAATGAAAATTCAAGCATAATTTAACGGAATTTCTGGAATGTGATGAAAGTAGTTCCCGGAGGGAAAATCGTAACTATGAACTCACACATTAGGAAAACAGAACAGGAACAAATAAAAACCCTAACACTGCACCTCCATCTAGAAAAACAAGAGCAAATGAAACTCAGAGCCCAAAGATGGAAAGAAATCATAAAGATTAGAGCAGATTTAATTCAATTGAGATGAAGAAAGCAGTTCAAAGAATGAACTCATCAAAAAGCTGGTTCCTTGAAAGACTAAATAAAATCAATAAGCCCCTCGCTAACCTCATCAAGAAGAGGAAAGAAAAAATTCAAATACAAGCAATAAGGAAAGAAAAGGTGAAATCACCAGAGACCTGGTGGAAATTCAGAAGATTATCAATAGCTACTTCGCGAATCTTTACTCTCACAGAATACAAGACACAGAAGAAATGGAGAGATTCTTTGAAAGGCACAAATTACCATATCTGAATCAAGAAGATGGAACAACTCTCAATACCCCAATAATAGCCAACAAAATACAAAATGTAATTCAAAGCCTGCCGACAAAGAAAACTCCATGTCCTGATGGATTCACAGCTGAATTCTGCAAGAAATTTATAGAAGATATATTCCTTACACTCCTCAAACTGTTCAGTGAAATTGAAAAGGAAGCAGTCCTCCCAAAATCATTCCTGTAAGCAAATATTATACTGATTCAAAAACCAGGGAAAGACACAACTAAAAAAGAAAATACAGACCAAACTCCCTCATAAACATAGATGAAAAAATCCTCAATAAAAATCCTAACAATTATAATCAAGAAGATCATGCACCATTACCAGTTATGATTCATCCCATGGATGCAAGAACGCTTCAGTATTCGAAAATCTATAAATGAATTAGACTATATTAATAGACTGAAATCTGAAAACCACATAATCATCTCAATTGATGCAGAGAAAGCTTTTGACAAAGTCCAACACACATTCATTTTTAAAATCCTACAGAAAATTAGAATAGAAGACCTCTAATTCAATTTGATAAAAGCCATCTATGACTACCAGTGGCTAATATAATGCGAAAGAGGGAAAAACTGAAATCCTTTACTCTTAAAACTGGTACAAGACAAGGATGTCCTCTATCACACCTCCTATTCAATATAGTTTTGGAATCATTAGCTACAGCCATAAGACAAGGGGGAGAAATAAAAGGAATAAGAATAGGTTAACAAGAAGTTATATTGTTACTATTTGCAAATGACATGGTATTTTACATGGAACACCCAAAAATCTCCACCAAGATGCTACTAGAATTGATACACAAATTCAGTAGGATAGCAGGATACAAAGTAAGTACTCAAAAGTCACTAGCATTCCTGTACATAGATAACAAACACACTGAGAAGGAAACTATACAAACAATACCTTTTACAAGAGCACTATGGAAAATGAAATACCCTGGAATTCACTTAACCAAAGAAGTCAAAGAACTTTTCGTGGAAAATTACAGTACTCTATGAAAAGGGATTGTAGAGGATTTGAAAATGGAAAGATATTCCATGCTCCTGGATAGGAAAAACCAACATCATGAAGATGGCCATACTCAAAAAATTGTTGCACAGATTTAATGCAATCTCTATCAAACTGCCACCAACATACCACCCAGACCTAAATAAATCCTTCCTGAAATTTATTTGGAACCAGAAAAGACCTAAAATAGAAAAGGCCATAATGGCCAACAAAGACAAGGCAAGAGGCATCACAATTCCTGACTTGAAATTTTACTACAAATTCATTGTGTTAAAATCAACATGGTATTGGTAACGAAACAGACCTGAGGATGAATGGAATAGATTAGAAGATGTAGAGGCCTCCATGAACACAGTCAGCCACTGATCTTCAACAAATGTTGCTGGAAAAACTGGTTTACTACATGCCAAAAACTAAAACTTGACCCAAGTTTTTCACCATACACTAATGAAAAGTCAAAATAGATTAAAGATCTAAACATTAAAACAGAAACACATAATCTCCTGGAAGAGAAAGTGTGAGGAACTCTTTAAGACATAGGGGTAGGCAAAGAGGTAATAGCAAACATGTATTTGCTTGGGAAACACTTGAAATAATTAACAACTGGGAGCAACACTTATGAAGAATGTTACATACATCAGAAGAAATTATCCAGAAAGTGAAAAGGCAAACCACAAATTTTGAAAAAATCTTAACTAATAAGCACTCAGACGAAAGTGTGCTCTCTAGAATTTATAAAGCACTAAGATACATTGGGACCTTCAAATTTAAGGACCCAATCCAGAATGGGTATCTGAGATGAATACACACTTCTCAGAGGATGAAATTAAAGAAGTGAAATATGAAAAAATGTTCCACATCACTAGCCATCCATCAATGTAAGTTAAAACAACACTGAGGTACCATCTCTCTCCAGAAAGAATGACTATCATAAAGAAATCAACCAACAACAAATGTTGGAGAGGATGTGGGGAAAAAGGAACCCCTCTGCACTGTTGGTGGGAATTTAGACTGGTGCAACCATTATGGAAATCAGTGTGGAAACTACTTAAAAAACTAGGACTGGCAATCCTATTCAAGCCAGCTATCCTCCTACTGGGAATTTTCCCAGAGGAATGTAAAACATCATATCATGATGATATATGTGCACCTATGTTTATAGTAGCACAGTTTGTGATAGCCAAATCTTCTAAACAACCAAGATGCCTGTCACATGAGGAATGGTTGAAAATATATGTTATTTTTATACAATGGAGTATTACTCAGCAATAAAGTATGATAAGCTTAATGCATTTATATTTAAGTGAATGCCACTCGAACATATACTCATGAGTGAAATAAATCAGACCTACCTGTGCAAATATTGTATAGTCTCCCTAGTATAAGAAATCAAAAGAAGAAATACAAATAGAAAAGCATAAACACCACTAAAAGGAATTTAGACAGATAGGGTAAACTGAACTGCATATGTTACAGGGTAATAATCAGCTTCTCTTCTCTGTGGTCAACAACCTAAGTTTGCAGAACAAAATTTGGAGAAATGGAAGGGCTGCAAAGCCATCCAACAAACTTGCCCTTAATCTTTCAAGTTCAGTGAAGACTCAGGACATAGGAGAACCTGTACTGTAATACCATGGAACTCAGTTGTGCCCAAAATTTTCTGGAGAAAATTCAAGGAGATTGTGGAGCCACAGAAGAACGTGATCAATGATGTGTGGTGTGCCTAAGGAGAGTCACATGGAGAGAAAACTTTCTCATAGGCTTTCACAGAGAGCAAAGTGGTCAAGCAATGGCCATGACTCATCTACATGGCTCACACTGACAAAGGATCTACAAAGTGAGTTAAAGTGGTATAAGATAAACCCTGAGGGGAATTGCCTGACCTCATCAGACACAAAAGTTACTTTTTTTTGTTATTTAAGTCTTGCTTTTTCTTGGTTTTAACTATTTAGCAGAAAAGTATAAAAATGAAGTATATAAAATAAAGTCATAATAATATGCTGAGCTGTAAATAGTTCTAGTCAACAACTTCTTCAGGTAAACCACTCCTGTTGTGGACTGCTGGACTGTGTTGAATTGCTTTGGTAAATTCATCGCCTATACTAAGTGAATGACAATAGAATACCCATCTCTGACAAGACTAAACAAAAAAAGAGGGATAGAAAGGAAGGACCATTCTGTATTTGTATAAACATTACAGTTAGGATAAATATCCAGTACTTTCATGGAATTCTATGAGAAGAAAGGTTTGCAGTAATAATGTTTGCACAGGATACTCTGTCTGCTTCTTGTTTGATGGATAATACTAGGAAAATAACAATGTAAAAATATTAATTATTGAAACTGTACTATAATTCAGCTTAAAAAAAGATAGGTATACAGCTACATTCTCTTAATTAGTGAATAGAGGGGTCTGCTCTAATAGTGTTTTCTAGTAGAATATCATGTATGCACTTTGTACAGCAAATAGCCACTATGAAAACAATATGCAATATATTAATTATTGAATGTGTTCTAATTTGATCTGAAACTGTCTCATTGCTATTTGTTCTTCAGTAAAATTAAGGGGAAAATGAGCATTCACAATGTACATTGATGTGAGTATACTTTCGGAGTCTTTGGAAATAGTACATTGATTCATTGATGAACTTTACATATTTAAGTAAAATTTGTTAGATTGAAGAATCAATTCCTTACTTTCTTAATCTGCTTACTGGCATTGGTTTCATTTATTTACATTTTTTATACCTTGATTGATACATTTATAGGGGCCAAGGGGCTTGAGCCATGGTCCTGCCATGCCAGCCCTGCCCGCGGGGCATGCTGTGACGGTGATTGAGATTGGATGTGGCGGTGCCCTCCTGTAATCCCAGCACTTGGGATGCTATAACAGGAGAATCACTAGGAGTCCGATTTAGTAGTGAGACCCTGAACACCCTGTAGATCCTTCCCTAAAATTCAGAAAGAAAACAAAAACACTTAAAAGCTTTGGTGCATCCACATATACAAGACCATCATCACAGACAATTTTAGAGTACTTTCATCAGTTGTGAAAACAAACAATTATATTTTTCAGCTATCAGCTTTTTATATCTCATTGAGCACCTCATCCTAAACAACTACTATATATCTAAATGAATTTCTGGACCATATGTATTATTCTGGGCTTATCATTTTTCTTAGTGTGTACTATATTGAAAGCCGATTAAATTTCTTCATTTGCTATAGTTCTTCTTTTTTTATTTTTGGAGGTAGTAGGGGTTGAACTCAGGCCCTTGTTGCTAGGCAAACATTTATTCTACTGAGCCATCTCCTCGGCCCCTGATATAGTTCTATACAGATTTTGTTTCTTCTTGAGCGGGCATTAGTAAGTTGTGCCAAAGTATTTATCTCTTTTCTGTATATTATTAGTTTGTTGATGTTCAGTTGTTACAGCACTCTACTGTAACACTTTATGTTTCAATAAATTCTGTAGCAATGTTCTTCTCATTCCCTCTAAAAAAGAAAGTAGGACACAGATATTTCCAGTGGTTCTTGTTGATTTACCCAATTTGCCCTTCATCACTGTCTGATTTTGATTGGTGAAACAAGGGAAGATGCCATTGATAACTGATCTAAGTGTGATTCTAAGACACAGTAAGTCTGTTATAGTTTGTGTCTAGTTATCCCCATAAAGCCTCATGTTCTCATTGGGGTGTCTTCTGGAGTTTGTGATCAACTCATGATGCAATGCTGGGATTATGGGTGTGAGTGCTACACCTGCCCTGGGATGAGTAATCTGCATTACACTGTAAGGAGGAAAAAGAGGCTTGCTAGCAACATCAGCCGTGGATCCTCTCTTTGGTCTTTGTTGTTTTCTGCCACCGTTAATGGTTGCCCTCTTCCATGAGACACTCTGCCTTGGACCCAATAAGTATGGACTGAAATCTTGACTAACTGTGAGCTACTTTATTTCCTTAATTTTGGGCATTTGACATTTTGTCCCAGAAACAAGTGAAGGTAACTAAGAAAAGCTCCAAATCAGATATCTTCTCCCTATGTCACCTGCATAAAGAGCATGTCCCCTAACCCATGGCGCTATTGGACAGTAGTGGGATGTTTATGAGGTGGGATATTAGGTCTTTGAAGCATGCCTAGCTGCTTTTGGACCCTAGTATTTTCCTCTTTCTTTTTCCCTTCCCAGTTGACATATGATGAGTAACTTGTGGTACAGTATCTTCCTATCTGATATGCTGCCTTGCTGTATGCAAAAATGCAACAGGGCTAACTGACCATAGGAAAAACCTTCAAGATTACAGGCCAAATAAATCTTTTTTCTTTTTAAGTTAATTATCTCACATAGATAGTTTTACTAAAAGAAAGCTGCCTGATGTAGGGTCTTTGGTACATGATGTCAAAATTAATTTTTCTAAGATATTACTCATACATATGTGAAAAATGTATGTTAATCTATATGTTACACATTGTAGAGAACAAAGTGTATATGGTTGTTTAAAGGGTATTTCAAAGTTACTAAATGTTTATTTAATTTATGTGGAAACATTTCTGAGATATTTGATTCACCAAACTATAAAGAAACTGTATTAACTTTTTGTCTATTTAATGATAACTATCTCCTTAAATTTCTTTTAGTAGTTGGTCTCATGTCATTAATAATTTCTCCTGGGATGGCATCCTTTTTCAGCTAAAATATCAGGCTTTAAATTAAAGATTGTCAAATTACTATAGAAGGGTCAAATTGGAGAAATATAATTTGGTATACAGCTTAACTGATAGACTCACAGAAGCTTATTATATATGACTTTTATATACGATAGCATAGTTGAAAGATTGCAAAAGAGACTACATGGTTCCTAATGTCTAATATATCTATTATCAATCCTTCATTGAAAACTGTTCCCAATATTAGGCCTAATTTACAAATTTTAGCTTTTCAGATTCAGAATTGCTCCTTTGTTTATATTCCTTGTAAACTCAGTCTTTAAGCTTTTTTTAGATTAATAAAGCATAAGAAGATGTTATATATAAGACCTCGGCGTTACTGAGAGGTGGTAGGTAGAAAATGTCTTGATTTAAGACTTGATAGAAATTGGATGTTGAACTGGGCATGGATGCATATGACTGCAAACCCAGAATTAAGGAGACTGAATTAGGAGGATCACTGCAAATTCCAGATCACTCTGGAGTATAGTGAGTTCAAGGCCAGCAAGACCCTGTCGTAAAATGTTGGATCTTCAGAATACCAAGAATTCTTTAAGACAATTAATGAACAGTGTTTATATCTTTTCTTCAATGGTTAGCTTTATTTTTATTCTAGGAAAAACCTTTGTATTAGATAAGGATGTATTTTGTTGGACATCATTCAAAGTCATCCAAGTATAACATATTCATATTAATGTGTCTTCATGACATTTTTAGTGTTTGTTTCTGTACATTGTTAAACTATTGAAACCTATATGAGTACTCCGGTTCTTAAATTGTGTTGAAATTAACACCAATTTTAAAACCTTTTTAAATTTCAAAACAATTTCAGTTTCATGGAAATATTATGAATACAGTAAGCAAAAGACCCACATGCCCTATGCCTATTTTTCACTAACATTCTTACATTAGAAGGACACATTTATTGCAATTAGGAATTAGTATTGATGTAATACTGACATATATTAGGTCAGTGTAGGGATAGATTTATTTATCATACCTAAAATTTTACATAATAATTACAAATGGTAAAACGTGGTCAGCTCCATGCGATACTTGTAGGGTTAAGTATAAAGATTTTTTTTTTTTTATGTGCCTACTGAGGTCAGGTGTGGTGGCCCATGCCTATAATCCAGTGCTGGGGAAGCTGAAAACAGGGTGATCACTATGAGTCCATGCTGCACAGTGAGATCCTGTGCCAAATAAAGGGTCTCACTATGAAAATAAGTAGATCAAATTCCTGCTTTTCTTGATTTAATAATTATGTAAGAGTTAGAAGTTTTGATATCTTCCTGAAAGCAGGTTTTGAAAAGAAATAAATTAGCCTGAAAATAATATTTAATCACTTCATATTGCAATAATGAAGACACATCATTCTAATGGCACACTGCAAACAACAATATGTAGAAATCTCATAGATTACTATATGAATGCAGACACTCATAAATCATCAGTAAATATTTAGTTTCATATATTTATGAAATAAACTAACATCTTGTTACATTATAATATAATATCCATATGTATATATATATATATATATATATATATATATATATATTTCCCACTAAATATTTTGTGTGTTTGAATTAATTAACACTTTTATTCTTTTAAAGTATATGATAAATTATTTAATTTTTGGAAATATCAAATCAAGACAAATCATTAGGCACTATTTTACATCTAAACAAACTCAGTCATGCTAGATGAATTTAATTAAATAATTGCTACATTACTACCTACCTACTGCCATGATCAGTGGTGGAAAACAAGATGAGTGAAACCTGTTTCTTTTTTGTAATTTATTAGTTAGTTAAAAAGACCATATATGTTCTAATACTTAGGACACAAATATAACATTGTATAATCTGGTACTAAATGAGCAAAAGCTATTTAGCAGCACCAATCTTCAACTATCTCTTTGCTGAGAAGGAAATAATCTTCTGGCATAAAGTTTGTGATTTTTTGTTGATCCCTACCTACCCCAGAAACTGTAAGGGGCAGCTTGGATGTTATATAAACCTATTAGCTTTCCACCATTACTAAAAGTGTACTAATAGGAAGCTGTCTGTTGCATGTATGGACTCATACACAAGTACAGTATGTCTATAGTGGCTAGAGGATAAATAAATCTTGTGGGAATAAAGATGAATTAGTTCACTACAGGGTAACAACAGAGGGTCATCTTGAAACAGGCTAAAAAGAAATAAACAACAGAAGGTGTTAATTGATGTTGTAGGTCCATTTCTATCCAGGTTTCTAGTATATTTTCTAGTACTCATGGACCTGCTAGAGCACTTCTGTTTGTTTCAAGAAAAAGAAAGGGAGAAAGAACGAGGCAAAAAATAGAAGAGAAAAGAAGGTTTAATTGGTCTCTTTCTTTGAATCAAATTTCCTCTGAAGTTTCAGTAATTGTATCATATGTAACATTTCTTAAATTATTTTCTTTCTGAAGTTATAGAAATCTAACATGTATGGAATACCTCTACCTACCAGAAAATATATAGCAAATTGGGATATGAAACTTGTAAGGTTAAAACAAAATAAATCACAATACAAGATAGGTGGATGTTACAACAAATTTATTAAATACAGCAGTTCTATGTCTGTATTCAAGTTTATTGGGTAAGGACCTAATTTTTTTTTTAAACCAGAGAGAGGTTAAATAAAGAGTTCTCAGAGTTGAAGTGTTGACAGACTAGAGTGTGAGCCTCTCCAAATGTAGTTGAACACTTCAATATTGATAGATATAACGTGAATTGGAGCAATGTAACCAAATGAGGCTCCATGTCATAATTAATTTTGTATGTAATACATAAAATAATGTAAAAATTATTATATAATATATAATATATATATAAATTGATATATGTATATATCAATTCCTAGCTATCATCAGATCATAGTCCTTCATTCTAAAACAACCTTATCCTGGTAGAATCTATATTATCTATTTGTCAAGAGAAAAAATAAGGTGCAAAACTCTTAATTGACTTTCCTGAGGCCTCTTTGCTAATGGGTGCCAAGTATACATTCAAACCCTAAAGGCCCTATAGCCAGACCTTTTGCATTTCACTACACTATACTGTGTCATCTCCATTTTCTAGTCAGTTTTATATGAAAGATAATAAACATTGTCTTCTTGTACCTCACTTCTACAAGGTAGAATCAAATTTCATAGTTCTGTATCAGTCTGAATAACTACAAAATTATCCAAGAATATTGATTTGTCAATATTTTTATGTATTTAATACAGGGTTTACAGGGTCTCACTACACAGATCAGACTTACAGTTACCCTCCTGTTTACAGACTCACAAGCGCTGGGATTACAGGCACACATGACCACACCGGGTCTCATTCACTGTCTCAGAGCACCCAGGAGTAGAGCGGGCAGGGATCAAACCCTGGTCCCTGAGTCTGCCTAAGCAGGCTCTTTAATCCTCTGAGCTAATAATTGTTGATATTCTAAGCCTTAAATCCTGAAAGAATGTGAACAAAAATAAAAATAAACAATTACACATTTTTACAGAAATATAGAAATCTAACCTTATGCAGCTTTGTAGCAGGACAGCCCTATGACATTTTTTTCTTGTCTATTTTCTTTTATCACCTCTTTTGAAAACAAACATTTACTTCAGAGAGAGTATAGCATTGGCATGGCATTAGAAATAGTACACTTTTAGAAGACCAGAATGATAGACATTCCAAGTGTGGCCCTAGTATTACACATGCTATCCTTGGTATAGTTGCTAGTTCACAAGTATCAGCATGTATAGTAAGTCAGGGTGAGAATCCTACCAATTAACTGCTAGATTTAAGAACCTAATGGAGATTCTCAGGATCATTGCCTTAATCATCTTGTGTATATAAATGTATGGTTTTGCCCTTGTCATGTTTCCTAGTTTTTTTTTTGCCCTCTCCTTGTTGTTTAATCTGGAAATTCTTACTTTCTATTTCACTGTGTCATACCTTTCAATTTTTATTTCTTTTTTTTTTTTTTTTGAGTTCTTACACTGGGGAGACTATATGATATTTACACGTTTGTCTGGTTTATTTCTCTTATGAGTATATCTTCAAATTTCATCCACTTATATATGAAGGCTTTGAGTATATCATTCTTTATAACTGAGTAATATACTCCATTGTATAAATGGAGTTCTTCAGGAAAACACACTACTATAGGTATTTCATTGTTAGAGATGGGTATTTTTACTGTATATGCATGAATTCAACAAAATAACCCATTAGAGTTCAGTACCTACAATTTTTTATCTATTCCTCAGGTGATGGGCATTATGGTTGCTTCCAAGATTTGGCTATCACAAATTGTGCTGTTATAAACATAGGTGCACATATATCACTATAGTATGTGTTTCTCAGTTCTTTTGGGATACTTCTCAGTACAGGGATAGCCAGATTGAATGGGATTTCCAGTCCTACTTTTTTGAGTATTCTTCACACTGATTCATGTTATGAATCATACCTGTTTCATGTTATGTCTAACGCGTTTGATATTCAGACAGATAGTGATGTTAAGCTCAACTGCCTACCTTATAGGGTAATAATATTATTAAGCTTCTCTTCTGGAGGGTTAACAACTTAAGTTTGCAGACCAAAAAATTAGAGAAAAAGAAGGGCAACAAGGATAGCCAACATTTTGGCCCTAGCCCTTCAAGTGAGGACTCAGGACATAAGGGAACCTGTACTGTAACATCCTGTAACTCAATGGTGTCCCAAATTTTCTGTTCAAGATTATGGGGCCATGGAGAAAAGTGCCCAAAGATATATAGTGTGCCTAAGGAGAGTCACCTAGAGATAAAACATTCTCTCAGGCTTTCACAGAGAGCAAATTGGTCAATCTATGGCCGTGACTCATCCACATGTCTGACACTGACAAAGGATCTTCAAATTGAGGTAGAGGTTACAGGATAAATCCTGAGGGCACTTGACTGACCATTATTAGATACAAAAGTTACATTTCTTGTTATATAGGTCTTGCTTTATGTTGGTTTTACCATCCAGAAGAAAAGTATAAAAATGAGGTATAAAAAGTAAAGCCATATTAATATGCTAAGCTGTGAAAGACTCAAGTCAACAACTTCTGACATTGCCAGTGCTATGGATAACCCACTACTATTATGAATTACTAGAGTATGTTGTGCTATTTTGCTAAATTCACATACCTACAATATTTAAATGGCAGTGTGTTATGGTTTGTGTCTACTTGTCTTCCCAAAACCTCATGTAGTCATGGGGTGGGGACTTCTAGAGTTTGTGATTAATTCATGATCCACTGGGATTATGTGTGATCCAAGGCTGGGATTATGGGTTTTAGTACTGCAGGGTGTGAGTACTACACCCCACCCTGGGGCAGAGAGCCTAATGTAGTATAAGAGACAGAGACAGACTTTCTTTAGCGATTGTTCTTTGTTGTCATTGTTACTGTTCAGCTGCCATGGACTGCTGCTCTCTGCCATGTGCCCCTCTACCTTGGAGGCAGCTGAATATGGACTGAAACCTCCAGTAACTGTGAGCTAAATAAACCTTTCCTTGCTTCATTTTGGGTGTCAATTATTTGTTCCAGCAATGAGAGAAGAGTAACTAAGACAATGAAATACCCATCTCTGACAAAACTAAACAATAAAAGGTGGTATAAGTGAAGGACAATTTGGTAGTAAAAATGTATCTGTGTATACAAAATAGGATAGATATACAGCTGCTTTCTCTTAGTTAAATGAGAAGAATAAGTTATACTAACAGTGTTTAGACAAGATATCATGTCTGCATCTTGTACTGTGAATAAATACTACGAAGACAACAATACGCAACGTTTAATTATTGTAACTCTCCTACTAACCTGCTTTGAAACTGTCTCATTGCTATTTCTTTCTCAATAAAATTAATTTTTAAAAAATCTTCTGAGCTATCTGGCTGGCCCTGGGTGTTAACTTTTTATTTTTGTCCAGTAAGTGAATTTTAAATTTAGAAAACCCTAATATGGAATATCGGTCATGTACATAGATTATACGCACATCTATGTGGCTAAGCGTATAGGATCAAGCTCTTCCATGTTCGGAAATATTATGACTCACAGGATATAGGTGGTTGTCCTTAATAAAATAAATCTCTATAATTGTGGTGGAGATAAAGCTCAGTGATACCAGTGCCTGCCTGGCAAGGACAGGTCCTGACTATGATCCAGGTGCCACAAAATAAATAAATATATGAGTTAATAAATAAATTACTTAATTTATGTGCACTAAATGACGAAAGGATGCAAAAGCTACACAAATTGTGAATAAACAAATAAAATGCTATTGATTAAGATGATTTCCCGTTTAGGAAATAAAAATGAACTACCAATATCAAAACTCTCTTAAAACTAATTTAATATACAAAAGTTTCCTATATAGCAAAATATTTGCTAAGGTTCTTCAGATAAGCCATTGAACATTAAGGGAACTGCATTATGTGGTCATGACGTTTGGGGAGTCACACAACACAACATATGGAAGTCGAGAATCAGGAAACGCAATGATATAATTCATCCTGAGCACAAAGCCCCCAGAACTAAGCAGGGTCACTGGTATGAACCCTGGTGCCTCAGATACTTTTCTCTCATTGCTAAGACAAAATATCCAGCATTCCAGGTAAAAGCTGTACAAAACTCGCAGTTTGTAGAGATTTTAATCCATAATCGGCCACCTCCAATTAACAAAGGCACATGGCAGAGGGGCAACAGTTCATGGCTGCAGAAAACGGCAAAAGCAACTATGAATCAGTATTGATACATTGCTGATATATATTCTATCAATGTAGGGATGTGTTTATTTTCACTTCCTGTGTCTCCCTTTTGATCCAAACCCACCATGAGAAGAGCTTTTCTTTGCCAAGTGCTTTCACTATGATGTCTGCTCTCTCACAGGCCCAAAAGCAATGGTACCAACTGGTCATGGTCTCCAAAAACTGCCATGTAAGTTGATTATCTTGGATTTTTGTTACAGCATCAGAAAGCCGACTAAAAAAATTGGCTAGTGAATAAAAGTAGTGAAGTATACAGCAATATAAATCAGAATTATTTGATAGTTTTTAGTGATTGTTTCTTTCATATTCCATGTTTTTGCTTTCCAAATTTACATAGGATTTTCTTTTAAAACAATTTATACTATTGCTCTCAAGTTTTTAATTTTGTGAAAGGAAAAACTGAAGAAAGGAAAGCTGAAAGCCTTTTTTTTTCTTGATTTCTGGAGAATATCAAAGTAGTGATTAAAATGAGGATTGAACTCAGACCTTGTGCTTGACCAGCAGGCCCTTACATTGCTGAGCTATCTCCCCATGTTGTATCTCCCATTCTTTTTTTTTTTTTTTTTTTTTTTTTTTTTGAGACACGGTCTTACTATGCAGTTCAGACTGGCCTTAAGCTCACTTTGTAGCCCAGGCTGGTCTCGAACTCACAACAATCCTCCTGCCTCAGCTTCCCGAGTGCTGGGATTACAGGCATGCGCCACCACGCCCGGCGTATCTCCCATTCTTAAATCACAGTCTGCCACAATTTTCCCCAAACTGATAACAAATGTAAGATATGTTTTATTTATAAACATAAGAGAATAAAAACTGAAAATTTTAGAAAAAAGTGCAATTACTTTCCAACTGTCTTTCAAAGTGTTGTGTACGACTCTTGAATAATATGTACTGCAAGGGTCTAGACATATGGTTCTGCAAAACCAGTGCTGTATTGGTCTTTCCAAAGTGCTAGAAGTAATTCAGATTGGAATATAACAACAAGGAAACTAATGAACATCAATAAAATCTTTATTAACATAAGCTTAGAATTTTAAATTACACTAAAGTTAACTTATTCCACCTTCAAAAAATGTGGGTTCTAACTTCTAAATGGTTATGATCTTGTAGATAATATACATATGACACACTCAGGTTTTTCTTTTTCAAATTTCTAGAGTGTTTAACTATCCTTAAATCAACATTTTGACCCGTATAGTACTTCATTTGAAGATTTTCTTGGTGTGTATTTAGTGCGTGCCACATCCAGGTACACACTTACACTTTGGAAATTAACATTAGCCTTTGAGCAAAACTTCTCTTTGGCTCCTGTAGAGTTACATACTTGTCTGCTTAAACAGCCAATTTGAAATGAACAATAGTAAGGTGATTACAAAGATGGAAAAAAAAGAACATAAGCTAGTGTATTCCCAACATTTTATTTAAGCATTTGCACCATCTGTTCAAAATGTAAAAGGTTGAAACAAATAATAATCATAGCATGCATTCTCTGGCAATTAAACAGTTTATTTCATGTATATAATATTTGAATGTCTAAAATTAAAATATTCTCTTTAACTGTTAATTATTGGTTAAAATATTAAAAACTAATGATTTGCATTGTTTGTAGAATGAATATTAGTGAAAATAATTTTGTCATATGCAGAAAATTTTAAATGTCATGTGTCAAATAAGTCCGATGATTTCTTGGCTTATTTCATGGTACTCATCTCTTTATTCTTTTGAAAGGTAGAGTAGTTATTTAAAGACCCTTTCATGGATTAAACTGTATGACATGGCCCTGGAAGGGCTAATTATATCTTAGCATTTTGAAAAATCAGTTTTTATAATTAAATCAATTCCAAACACATGTTACTAACTGAATGCTGGCTATTGAAGCCACTGGAGAAAGTGCTTTGAGCTCCTTTGCAAGATCAGCATCAAGCAAACTTTACTTTTCTAGCCTTCCCAAAAGCTTATAGACCGAAAGAGACATTATCCAACTATGCATTGTAGCATCTGTTTATTTTCTCTTTTATAAAGTGTTCATTGGGATAGAATTATTCTTATTCATTTATGTTTTGTCTATGTCTGCTTTCTGGCTGCCAAGATAAAACTGAGTATTTGTAGCAGAGATCATATGTATACTGCAGTGCCTGAAATAATTGCTGACTTTTTACAGGAAGATTTTGTTGATCTTTGGCTTAGAAGGACAAACATTCAACAAACATGTAATTATAAATATTGGAAGAGTCAAAGGAAGCTGCAGGATAATATGGAGATTTATTTTGAAAGGAATTACTTTCTATAACTAGGAGAAAATAGGAAAAGACAGTACATTCATAATTTCTTGAGATATAAAGACCAGAAAAGGAAAATATAAGCAGGTGGACAGGCGTAACAAATTCTAAGTACTGTGAGGTTCTCAGAAAAGTAATTATCATAAAATACTGAAATAACTTTCTGGGTGGAAAAGAGGTTTAGGCTTTTGCATTTATGCAGAGAGAAATGTAAATACAGAGAACAAGGGTCTTGATCCCTGAAGGAGAAATACAAAAGGATCACAGCATAGCAAGCTCTTGCTCCATTTGCACTGAGGTGATTATTTCATCAGATTAGTAAAATTTAACCAAATGGGTAAGACCTGAAGGGTCAATGCCACTTAAGTAATTCATAATCAGTGTTAACAGACCAATAAAATGATGTAGGTTAGAGAGGTCTAGCATTACATCAGATATTTTAGTGTGGTCCTCTAGCAACAGAGGCTAAAATATAGACTGTGGTGCAAATAATTAATAGAATTAATCTTTTCAGGTGGAACTTGGTTCATAGCAAGGGAAACAGCTTTCAAATGTAAACAGACTATGTGGATCTAGGTACAGGTGGAGTCTATTTTTGGTGTGATTTTACAGGAAGCTCTAAGGCCAAACAAAAGAGTTGCCTCAACTGAGGCAGAATGGAATAAGCTTTCAGCCATTTCCAGAGGAGGGAATCCCTACTGATGGCAAGTATTCTAATAAAGGGAAAGTTCCAAGCCTTTGTTTGCTTCCCAGAGATATGTGGACCACAGGACAGGTCCAATGAAGGAGATCTTTGAGTGGTATCCATAGCACTTATTATGGATGTGATATATTAGTCCACTGATAAGTGGATTATTTGAGATAATAATTTGTTTTTTCAGAGATTTTGGTCTTTACTTAGTAGGTTTGGTTTTTGGGGTTGCTGCAAGACAGAATATCAACGTGGTGGCGGTGGCCTGTTGGAAATTAGGGAATTATATATTCCACATTAGGTAATGATGACAGCCAGAAAGGAAAGACTGGGAGGCAGGGACTGAGGCGCAAGAACCTCTGTAAAGGCACACTGCATAAGACTTCTATCTTCTCCAATAGCATTCCAGGCTGGGGACTAATGTTTTAACAATTGGAGTTTGGCAAATGTTCCAGATTCAATCTTGCAAATGGGTGAATGCTGTTAAAGATGACACCCACTTCTCAGAAGATTCTTGCTTATATCACTCTTTGGCGTTGGCAGAGTCTCTACTCTGAGAAGATTTATTATTCTGTGTGTTTTTGTATAAATATGTATGTATTTTTTTCTGTACACAGAATTGTACTCCAAAGGAGTGTGAACACATATATGTATAACTAAAATAATACATACATGAATATCAGTAAAAGTGAAAATAAATTGTTTAAATTTTACTAAATATGTACTCACTTGCAAGTGGGATGATAAAATCTATTTTTTATAATACTGTCAAAAACAGATTACAGTATTCCCTTCAAATCTCCTCCACAATTTTTGCTCTTCTAGTAAAAATAAATTTTACATGATTCTGTGGAGAAAAGGGAAATTACAAACTGATGTGATCTGGAGAGAAAAATAAAGCTTAGAGAAAAAGGAAAATTTTCAATATTCCACCAATTTCTACTAAATTCTACAGGTGTCATCTCTATGCAGTTTTATTTTAAATGAAATTGATAGGGCCAGCCAAATAACTCAGTCAATTAAAGTGCCTGCAAGCAGGCACAGGGGCCTGGGGTTCGATCCTCCCCACCTGCTGTGCTGGCCCCGCCCCTGGGGCGGGCTGAGATGGCAATTGAGACAGGGCTGAGTGCTGCATCCGTAACCTCAGCTCTGTAAACAGGGGGATCACTATGAGTCTGATCTAGTAATGAGACCCTGAACACTCTGTACACCCTTCCCTAAAATACAAAAAAAAGAAAAGTAAAAGAAAAAGAAAATAAATAAATAAATAAATTGATACTTGATTATCTTTTAACAAAAGTCATATAGTTGTAAATGAAAGCAATCTGGCTGAGACATGAGTCACTCCATGATGACCAGGGTTGATTTGGTTGCTTTGACTGGTTAGGCAGTTGTCCCCTTTCTTCCTCAACACTCCTTGTATGTCCCTCCTCCAGCTGTACACTCCGTCAGAGAGGACAACCACTGTAAATAAAAGGGGACTCTTCTTCAGCCAAGGGTATGTGAGTAGGTGTGCTCTACCCCCCTCTATCTTCGAACAGGTACTAAAGAAACGTGTGTCTGGACCTGTTTGTTTGTCCACTCTTTGGCAGCTTGTCTCCTCATTAGTTGTGGAATAGACACTTTCATCATGAAGACAGTAGCACATAGAAACACTGACATGTCAAGCGGGACTTGGAAGCGGATTTACCAACATGAGGAACCTGACTGGGAATGATTCCCAGTGTGTCAGGTCTAGGGCTTATATAGTGTTTGCAGTGGGAAGTACAGAAGCAGAATATTAGGTGGTTACTGACTGGTTACATTTTAGCTCAATACTGTTTGACTGAAGAGAAAATAATACATTACATATTAAGTAGAGCTCAAACTGGCCAAGCTCATTGTTATGTGGAACACTTGGTTGAGGTAGCATACAGTTTCAGGGTGGGACCAGCTGGATAAGGGAAATGTACACTTGGCACTGGAAAAGAAACCTACTCAGGGAAGTAGGTAGGTGCAGGCTGGCACAGTATTTTAGAAAAAATAATAACTTTATTTTCCTCTTCATTCTCTCCTCTTTGCAATTCTTTGTGTGGTGCTATATTATCTCATTTTATCCCTACTCAATATCCAAAGAAAATGAGGTACCAGTAGCCTTGGAAGGTTTGGTGGAGTAGAGGGCTTTGAAGTAAAGCTGAAACATAATTTTATGCTGTGGTGATCTCAGAACTGCCACTTGATACAACTATATAGATCATTTTAGTCTACCTTAGGGATTTGTAAGGCTTATTGAGCTAGTGACTGGTGTTAAAAATCACGACCCAAGGAATTAAAATGGGAACATATACATATGAACTCCACGAAGCAATATAGACATTATTACTGCATGAAAGTAAAATAAATGAGATAATATTAATCAGAATGAGTTTCAATATAAGTAGAATTATGACCTACAAGGAAAAATAATAAATAAGATCTCCATAGTGTATTATGAAGAAGGGGCTTGAGATAGTGAAAAAACACTAGAGACTGATATTCAAATAGTAAAATAATAAAAATCTATCACATAGACCTTGAAAATGTGTTGGCTCTTAGGAAACAAGACAATAGTCATTTAAGGCACACATTAGTTAGTGCATGCAGCAAGAGTAATTCTGGCTGTATGTCTGAGTAAATCTTGTGAGGCTGAGTTCTGGGCAGTCCTCTTTCAGGACTGTGCCAGAATCTGTGCCAGGACTGTGCATGGTGATATCTGCACAACAGGATTTATCTTTGAGAAGGCAGGGAAAGAAGATTGTGTGTTACAGAAAGATACAAAAACATTCTGAATATAAGAAACGAATGAGATACGGATTGAAGCACTGGAGTAAAATACATTTTAAAAAAGAATAATGGGAAAACACACACAGAAATTTTAGAAATTTTCTAATTATATCATGTGAAATCTCCAAAATACATGTGAAATGTATTTTGAGTTTGTTAAAAATAAAGCAATGAGAAAAAAAAAAAGATTTACATAAGGTGACTCAACTAAAAGTTTTGCCCACCATGTCATCATGAAAATTTTCATCCAAAAGTTTTATGTATTATCTGTCATTTGGTTTTATCTTTCGTATACTTTACTATATCTTTCAGGAAATTTCAGAAGTCTATGCCTTCAGAAAAGTTTTAAGGGACAAATTAATGAAAGAAAACACTCTTATTCCTACACAAAATAGAGGGGAATATATAACAGTTCATTGTTTATTTTATTTTCCCTAAGAACATTTTTCCCTTGAAGGGAAATCAAATCTCATCTCTGTGGAGGCAAGAGGACCTTGGGTGGCTGAGCCGGAAGTGACAGAAGTCCATGTGACAGCACAATAACAGGGTGGTGTCAGAACTGCATTAGCTAAATCAAGACAATTGTCAATGTTTAATAATTCTTTTTCTAGGAGCCAGCAAGATTGCTCAGTGGATTAAAGTGCCTGCTTAGGTGCACTTAACTTAGGGACCATGCTTTGATCCCTGGCATCACATGCCACCCCAGTCCTGCCCCCAGGAGGGCTGAACAGACCAGAGTCACAGAGTAGTGGCGCATGACTATAATCCCAGCACTGGAGAGGCTAAAAGCAGGAGGATCACCATGACTCCAAACCGTGTAGTGAGACCCTGCAATAAGCAAATACATTAAATAATAATTATAATAATAGCAACAATAATAATTCTTATTCTGAAGAATAAACATCAGTACGTCTCTAAGATATTAACTGATTTACATAACCAAGCACTTCAGTTTTTGCAACCATAAGAAAAGGCTCAAGACAGTAAACCTGAGACTTATGAACCCTCACCTAAAGCAGGGCCTGAATATTGAGAGAGCTATTTATCTTGGAAGATGCTCTCCACTGGAACATCACAAATGCATACAGTGAATTACTGTCCTACCTCAAAAGAATCTACAGCTGCTTGCCTGGGTAACTGTGCTTCTAGGAGAATTCCAAATTGCTTTCTGTAAAATGACAAAATTATGGTAACTATCCTACAAATTGTTGTGAGGATGAAAAATAAATCTGGTTCCTTGTAATCACTTCATTACACTAACTATCATTATTATTAAATGTAAATTTTAAAGTCATTTCTCTCCAGGAAATGTGCCATATGTGTGTTCTTATGAAATCCTTCTTCTTAATTATTACTAAGGTGGTTACTTAGCAAATTATAAATCATGGATGTGTATAAAACTCCCTGAAATTCTCTGATGCTTACATAGTTACATACCTATTTTGCTTGACTTTATTAGTGGTCCTCCAGTTAAGATTAACCACAAGTCTATGACTAAGGGAAAGTAAGAGGCATTTTTCCTCCACTAAAATCTGGGAGTATCTAGGACTTCTTTTATATCACTAACTTTTGTACTGTGGTTTGTGGCTTCTCTGTAAACTGAAGATGAGTTTTTGTGATCTAAGGGAAAATGATGCAGTAGATTTGATGTGAAGCTTTGTATCTAGATGTCTTCCCAAAGCTACTCATAAGTGGCACTTTTCAGAGGTGGCTGAATCTAGAGTGTGAACATAGTTAGGGGTGCATGATAACTAAATTAGTTCATGGGTTGGTTTAGCATAGTTCTGGGTGTGGGAAGCACCAACCAATGGATTTGTAGCTTAATGAAATAAGAGAAAGAGAGGCTTGCTGTTCTACTGCTTTCTGCCTAGCCTACCATGGGCTATTTGTCTTCTGAGATGCCTTTCTGCCATGCCAACCTGTCTTGGAGACAGCTGACCATAGACTGAAACCACTACAAACTATGAGCTGAAGTAAACCGGTCGTCCTCGCTCTTGTAGACGTTAGGTATTTTGTGCCAATATAAAGAAAAGTAGCAAGACTCCTGGTGTCAGGAAACAGGAATGAAAGTCTTCATTGTTTAACAACTACTGCATTTTGTGCTTGTGAATACCATTTAATCTTTTTCAAGTGAAAATGGTAACACTATATAACTAACTTTCTTATTTCTTAATCTATTGTCTAGGGAAGGAGTAGGTCATAGAACTTAGAGGAAGCTGTTCTAGATTTGAAACCTATTACCAAAATGACTTAGTTGAATAATTCACATCCTCAGTGTTTTGGAGGATTAGGTAAATAAACTTATATACATTCTAAAACAATGCATGTAGTAATTGGTCAACATATCTTAAATTTCCATTGAAAACTTGAATGAAGATATTTAGAAAATGTTTCAGAAATTGTTAATGCAGATATTTGTGAAATAAATCAGATCCCCATTTGTAAATATCTTATCTTCTTCCTACTGAACAGTAAATAAAGTAAAAAATGTATAAGGGAAAGGGAAAGAAATTGTTCAAAGGGAAGGAACTACTGTAATGGGAGAAAGGAGAAAAGAAAGAAAGAAGGAATGAACAAAAGAAAAAAACATATATATGCACACACAGCATAGCTTGCGTAACTATACTGATAATTTCTGCTGATCATCAGTACAGTTCATGCTTAAATTTTTTTCTCTCCTTTTTTAGCTTCTTTGGATCAAGTTTTCTTGCTTATATCTGATAATATGAACAACTAATCTTCAATAACAATACATATCGTGATAATCATTGTTGTATTCAGTCATTTCGTTTGTTGAAATTTTGTATTGTTTCTAATGATTATTTCCTACTGCTTTTTTTCCCTCTTAAAAAAAATAAAAGCAATGGAGAAACAATGTAACAGTTCATTTGGGGAATCTCTCTCTCTCTCTCTCTCACTCTCCCTCTGTCTCTCTCTCTCTGTCACTCTGTCTCTTTCTCTCTCCGTCTCTCCCCATCTATTTTTTTATTTTTACATTATATTGTTTATTTTTTAAAATTTATTTTTATTTTATTGAAGTACAAATATCAATCAGACAGTTTTACTACACCTTAACAAGACAGATTCAATAAATTAATACATTGCAAACTGTTTTCATACTGTTTTGGTATTGTACAAGGTGCATACATGATATTATACTTGCAGACATTGTTATAGCAGATGTCACTTATCAGTAAATTAAGAGTGTAGCTGTTTACTTATTTTTATACCTGAATTATATCAAAAATTCAATAATTATTTTCCTAGTGGTTGTCCATAGTACTAGAAGCCGACATAATATCCTGTCCAACCACCATTAGTGCAAATCTTGCCTCTCATAGGATTATGTAGAAGCACAGCATTATCTATCCCAATTGTACTGTCTATGCACACACATCATGATTATTTCTTTCTATACCCCTTCCTTTGTCTACACCGTAGGAGGAACTGTTGAAGACATAGGGGTAAGTAAACAGTTAATGAACAAACATATATTCGCACGGGAAGCACTTGAAAGAATCAACAACTGGGATCAACTCTGCAAGTCAAAAGAAATTGTCAACAGAGTGAAAAAACAAGCCACAAACTTTGAAAAAATCCTAACTAATAAGCAATCAGACAGAGGACTACTGTCTAGAATATATAAAGAACTAAGATATAACAGGGCCCTCAAATTTAAAGACCCAATTCAGAAATGGGCATCTGAGATGAATACACAGCGCTCAGAGGATGAAATTAAAGAAGCAAATAAATATATGAAAAAAGGCTCCACATCGCTAGCCATTTGTGAAATGTATCTCTCCCCATCTATATACACACATATATTTTTCATATGTAAGAGAAAATATTGACATTAAAGTTTGTGTGTCTAATTTATTTCGCTTAATATTTTGTTCTCAAGCTGCATCTATTTGCCCATGAATGCCTCAAGTGTACTTTGTATTCTGTTGTGTATAGATATCACATTGTTATGCATCATTTGTTAATTACTATATGTACTATTGCCAAGATCCAGCTAGTACAAATTGTAGTGCTATAAACATAGGTGTGCATGTATTCCTGTAATAGGGTGGCTTTAGATCTTTTGGGAAGACACCTAAAAGGGACTATCTGGGAAAAATGTACTTTTTATATTTTAGTTGCATTTAAAAAAATACTGAGAGAACTAATGTAGATAGAAGTTAATTCTGCTTTCATTACTATTTATTTTTAAGACTCACATAGTGATCTACAATTTCATATATGGAGGAAAAAAAGATGGTTATATTTAGTCTAAGATAGCTAGTGCTTGGTGCTGGGTTCTGTGTCTATGTTTATAAAAGGGGTTAATTGATTCTCTACTTAGCATATGATATTCTGCTACATTATTAGGGCAAAAGTAGCTCTGCTTTTCCCTAGTATTGAGGCAGAAAACTCTCTGCACCTTTATATGTATGTATGGAATACATCCCTAAAAAAGTGTAGCATTTCTTTAAGATACCTACCATATTAGAAATACATTTAGGACCACAGGATGGTCCTTATATGCTAATATTTATAAAACTTATCTCTTCAAATTCATTACTATCTTTTCTTGAGGACCATTTGATTTTAAAGTAACAATTGCACTAGAATAACACTAAAGTGATGTATGCAGTTTCTATAACGTTTGTTTTATACAACATCCTAACATTTGTTACCTATATTTTAAATCCTTTGTTCATTGCTTACAGCTATAAAAATATACAACATTGATCATTTACTATCATTCTTAAAAGTTATAGAAGAAAATAGGCTGCAAAATGTGATGTTTTAAAATGGCTTAGTGAAGCAGGGATTTGGGGTTTCTTTCTTTTGTTAGAAATTTGCTAAAATTTCCTAGCATTTACTATCACAAATAGAGCAGACATTTGTGATTAATAGTCAATTTTAAATTAACTAAGAACACTACTGTTTTTAAGTGAAGTCCTTTCAAATGTAATTATGTCTCCTAATGGAACTTTTGTTAAAGATGTTCCAGTTTAATTTACTTGATGTTTATTTCCATTTAAAATAATCAGAATTATAATGAGTTGTACTGCAGTCATAATACAGTTAGGAGACCATTCCCCATATGTATGTACGTATATAGGATATCTCTATAAATACATTGCAATGGTACCTTTTGTCAGTCTACAAAATTACCCTTATGAGTCATACTAATAAACTTCAGAAAAGTTGCTAAAAATTCCATGAAGTGCAAAAACTTAATGAACTGCACTGAATTATTCTGAAGCTTTGAGAACTATGATTTTCTGTTTGACGATAGTCTTGCATTTATTGCCAATATGAAGAATTTAATAAAATCATTTTAGTATGTATGAATACCTATTTGTATATATTCCCATTTACAGAAGAAATTCCTGTCTTAGCCTGAGTAAGTTATGCGGATGAATATGAGGTCATCAAAGGTGACGGCATAAAATTTTCTTTTAGTCTAAATGTGTCTGGAACTCTTTTTAGAGCAGGAGAAGCATAAACTCAAATAGAGGTGAAAGCAAATGATGAAAATATCCAGCTGCCATTTAAACTGGATATGAGCTGATTTTGTTCTTCTTTGACCTCTTACTCTGATGATAAGATATCAAAGTCCTTTTTAAGTTTTCAAATTAAAACAAGCTCTTTTTACTCTTGTCTCAAAGTCTGTTTCAATGAGGCTTTTGCAGGGTTAAATATATAATTTAGTTCATGTGTTACCCATGTTAAAATGATTCCTAATGGCTTGCACCTCCCAGTAGCCAAAGTTTTGTGCCATCCCCTCCCACAGGTACCAAGTTTGTTTTTGTGACCAATAGTATTTGATAGCAGTGATGTCCCTCTTTGTACCTCGAGTATGTTTTCTTGGTATCAGCTCATGGTTGGTCCCATATAGAGTCCTGTGTAGAAAATAACTAAATTTATCTCACAATAGCTTAGCAATAATCTTAGATATTGATGTTCCTGATCTAAATGAACACAGTGCTAGCTGCCAGTTGAATATAGCTTATTGAAAGATTCCGAGGCAGAAAGAGTCACTTGAGCTATTCTTGTAAGGTTCTTTCCTCTGGCCCAAAAGAAGTAAAGAAATCCTTTAAGCTTGGTGTGGGATGGCTGTGGAACAAAGCAAAGACCCTCCAGGAGGGAGTTAGGATTGAGATTTTTATTGATTGGACTAGAAGGGGGAGTTTACATGGCCCTATGATCTCTCTCTCTCTCTCTCTCTCTCTCTCTCTCTCTCTCTCTCATTGAGAACTGGGGATTGAACTCAGGACCTTGTGCTTGCTAGGCAAGCACTTATTCTACTGAGCTATCTCTCCAGTCCCTTTATATCTTAACAGACTTTGACTGGGGGAGGCTTGGTGAGCTTGCAGGAAAACAAAAGCAGAAGTTTGTGGTCACCCAGGTGAAAGAAGACAGAGAAACAGAAATCGGTCTAGGACAGGCTTGTCCTTGGTTGTGAATCCCCACACCATGCTAACCAAGCAGACGTTTGCATTGGCAGACTCATTAAATTCCAGGTTCCTTACTCTCAGAAAATTATTAAGAGGTTTAAGAGAGAATAAGTGTTTGCTGTTTTAAGTTGCTATGTGTGATAGTGATTTGTTAAATTGCAATAGATGAATAAACCATCTCAAAAAGAAAATAAAAAGGTAACTAATTCTGTATCACTCATAGCAAATCAGGAACAATAATAATTATTAAATACTTAAAGGCATTTGGTTTGAAGAATAATCTTTCTCTGAAAGGGAAATCTTTTATATACAGATGGATTTTCCTCATGTTTATGAGAATAGCTGAACTACATGATCAATCTCAGTTTCAGCCAACAGATTTTCTAGGATAATATGGAGACCCACCTGTGCGATTCTACATCAGAGATGAGCTGTTGTCTCCATTTTGACTGTGCCTGGTCCTATTTCTGTGTATTGATATTTACAGAGCTGGCTAGGATAACTTCAGTTGGCTTTCAGCAATGCATATCCATCTAGCTATTTGCCTATCTGAGCAGTCAAGTTTGACATTATACCATATTTGGGCTAATACATTATGCTAACTAATGAATTTCCCCTGGGATATCTCACCCTCCTTCCTATTAAGGTCAAAAATGAGTTTCAGATTCTTGTATTTAAGTATTTTTGTTTTCTTGGTCATTCTATTCCATGGCAGATAGTGGGAACAGATCAGTTGGTCTGAGACAGATATATTGGGTTGTCAGAGGACTACTTAACTAAGAGTCTTTATTCAAAGACCATTCGCAGAGTTTGGGTGATTCTGTGCTGTTTCTTTTGTCTACATTTATTTGGGGTTATTTGCCATGGTTTTATTTTGTAAATGTAGTGTAAGCTGTTCTTATAAGAATGATCTTTGTTTTAAGATACACAAAATTAAAGCTATATTTTTCTTATGTTTTTAATTGACTGGAAGGACATTTTGTTAGAAATGTATTGAAGTTAGCTTTTGTTTTTTTTTTCATTTTTCTCATAATATTTGAAGTGTTTATTAAAAAGAAATTGAATAGTTAAAATCCAATGTTCTAAAATTTTCTATAGCACATATAATTTTCAAATTTAAAAAGTTATTTATACTGGATAACTTGACTAGTTAGAACTTTAGAATTTTTTCTTAGACTTTTAATTTTGCATGATTCTAAAATCTATTGAACTTTTCTAGCGTCTTCTTACACTACTCTATAGTATTCATTTTATTAAATTTATTACTGTCCCTATATTTTTATTACTAGACTTTTTTGTACCTCCGCAGAGAAAATATTATGTTATGACAAGGTGGCATTAAGAACAAAAAAATATAGATATTAAGTTCTTAAACTTCACATCCAGTATTCTAAAAGATAAAGAGGTTGACATCTAAGCATAATATATTCCTTCACTGCTGGTGACCAAGACACCCTATTATAATTGAGATTGTCTAGGTCCTATTACACATTTTCTTCAATGTTTGTAACCTGGCTGTTAAACAGGCTTTGAGACAGAACCTCCACAGAGGGGCTTTATCCATGGAGTGCACTATTATTTCATTGAGATTTATTTAAAAATTGTTCAGCTGTTTTATATACCACTGATTTTTGACCTTTGGTGTAGAGCTTAGATAGGGTTATTACCTTAGCACCAAGTCCTGATCTACGAAGTTCAGACTCCTCCAGGGGGTTGTGGCTTGGGTCTGGCTGCTGTGCTCCTCTTTCTCCTGCTGCGGCCTTGAAGGTGAACCCTTTGTGTCACACTGGCAACGTGTTCTGCTCCTGAATCAGCTGGGCGGGTCTTGCCTCTAGTCTACTTGCAGGGAGCTCTGCTGAAGGGTTCCATGCTGGGCCTGGGCTCTGGGTTGCATCAGGATCCCATGGCCCGGGGGGTCACTTGTTCAGCTGTTTTAAGTGACAGGAGTAGAGTATAAAAATTAGTGAGAATGTAATACATTGCTTTTTTCATTCTTGTAACTAGGAAATAAATGTATTTTATAAAGTACAATTGTTTTGTATTGCAGGTTGAATATGTAATTTTATATCTGAGGAGAAATAACAAAAAATGATAAATGGGTAAAATACTAAAAATTGAACATATTTAGATAAAAAATAGGAATGCCTAGTATTTTCCTAAAGAAATGTACTTTTTATTACTTTTTATTCATTTTAATTAGAGAATAAAATAGCAATGAAACACTTTCAAAACAGATTAGTAGGACAGTTACAATAATCAGTACATTGGACATTGTCTTCATAGTGATTATTCAGAGTACAAGATGCAGACAGGATATCTCGTCTAAACAATATTAGTACAAAACTTTTCTTCTCATTGAACTAAGAGAAAGTAACTGTATGTCTATTCTAGCTACTTTTCATATACATACATATATATATTTTTTCACTACAAATTGGTCCTTCATTTACATCCCCCTTTTTTGTATTTGTTTGTCAGAAATGGGTGTTCCATTGCTGTTAGAGCTGTATTAGGAAAAGTCTCTAAAGGACCTTTTTTATACTTGACGCCAGTTCAAATACTGTAGGCACTTGAATTTAGTAAAATAACCCAATATAGTCCAATAGTCCATAATAGTAGTGGGTTATCAGTAGAACTGGCAATTGTCAGAAATTGTTGACTTGAGCGTTTTACAGCTCAGCATATAAATATGGCATTACTTTTTTATTCCTTGTTTTTATATTTTTCTGCTGGGTGGTTAAGACCAAGATAGAGCAAGACCTATACAACAAGAACAGTAACTTTTGTATCTGACAAGGTCAGTCAAATCCCCTCAGGATTTACCCTGAAACCATGTACACCACCTTGTTGATCATTTGTCAGTGTTAGCTATCTGCATGAGTCATAGCCATTGCTTAACCAATTTGCATTCTGTGAAAGCCTGAGAGAATTTTTTCCTCTAGGTAACTGTCCATAGGCACACTATACATCACCAATCACTTTTTTCTGTGGCCCCATTATCTCCTGATCAGAAAATCTGGGACACAACTGAGTTACAGGATGTCACATTGTGGGTACTCTTATGTCCTGAATTCTCACTGACCTTGAAGGGCTAGATCAAAAATATTGGCTATCTTTGTAGCCCCTGTATTTCTCTAATTTTTGGTCTGCAAACTTCAGTTGTTAAACATCCAGAAGAAGGAATGTACTTTTTAAAATTAAGAAGCACCCATGTAATCATTATGCATGTATTACATAGATAAATTTTATTAAAATAAATTTGAAAGTAGAAAGTTTGCAACAAATTTAGAAGATATGCAAAATGCTCATTTACATACATTTTTATGGAATTTTTCTTGTAAAATAATTAATTGTTTTTATTATTTATTAATGCTTCTGAAACTGCATAATCCAATAACAACTGCACTATACTAATTTATTAGGTAAGTTACACATACTATAATTTTATGTAAATGTTTTTATCAGAAATTATCATCCATCCTGAACTTTTAATGAGTACCAATACATTGTCGAAATCAATTAAAAGAGAATCTTAGGGAAAGAAATCTGACATCTATATTTCAGAGAAGGTCTTAGATGGTATTAAGATAATCACTGTTACAGAGTCACTGCAATTAAGATATAATGTATAAGTTTGAAATACCATACTTTTGTTACTTGACAGATATTTGTGAATGTATTGGGATATTATTTTAATGCTTCATCAATACTGTCATTTTCCATCTATTATTACCTATGGCTATTCAAAACAGTGGGGAAGAAGAAGTCAAATTTATCTTAGTACTTGATTTCTTGGAGTATGTATTTGATTTACGACAAAATATTGGTACAAAAGAAACATGAAATTTCAGATACTAATAAGTCATGTGAGAATAATACATAGAAATATAGTTAGGTAAAGAGTGAGAACTCAAGATGGAAAACCAAAGGAGTCCTAATGTGAGTGTTAAGAACTTAAAAGAAAAAGAAAGAAGATTGTGATGGGATTGGATTATGTTAAGGAAAGAATATATAATCATTGGCAGAAGGCAACTCAAAGTTCTAAGTCCAAGCTTAAGAGTTTGGATTTTATTTGGATCTTCCATCTTATGGAACTAGCATATTTTCCATCTAAAAGAATGGACACAGCCTGCATGTGATGTAGAGAATAAGTTGAAGAAGACCTGGAGAAGAAGCAAGTAAGACTAGTTGTGGAGATGGTTTTGACTAATATTATAGTGAAAGAATTAAGGATACAAATAGGTGGATGAATATAGAATATATTTGGAATTTGAATACATGAGATTTGCTGGAGATATTACATATAACTTGAAATGAAGAAATGATAAAGAGTGATTTCTAAGATTTGAGTTTAACAACAGGTTCATCAGTAAGATAACAAAGACTGGAGGGCATGACAAATGAAGCGAAAAAGATGAACTCAGGAGTGGAATTTTGCTTATTCAGTGTCAAGTGTAAAATATCCACTGGGTATATAAACAAGTGTATTCAATTAGAATGGTTATTTTAAATTTGAGTTTAAATATATGCAGACGGTTTGATAGTAAAAGTTTTTAATTTTATATATTTGGTATAAGGTCTCACTATGCAGTTTGGACTCATAGTGATCCTCCTGTTTTGGCCTCCTCAGACCTGGGATCACAGGCATGTGCCACAATACCCAGTCTTGGTAGCTGGTGGGGGGGCCAGCGTGGCATGAAGTACCGAGGATAAGACTGGTCCTCACAGTTGCCGAGGCAGGCACTTACACCACTGATCTATCTCTGTGGCCTGAGGTTTTTAATTTAAATATACTGTGTTATTAGAGACAGGTTCTCACTGAGTGAAATAACAAAGATCATTCAGAAACCATGGACTGCAAGGACTGTATCACTATTCAGAAATGTGAAAAAGCAAAACTTAGAATTTAGTGCTAGCTTAGTGGCCAATCAATATTTAGGAAAAGTCTGGGAATGTACAGGACTTGCATGTTAAAATAAGGGTGATTAAAGTGTCAGTAAAACAATGTGAAGAGCTAAAAAGTTTAGGCAAAACAGTGAATCACAGTTTAACAAGCAGAACAATTGTGACTCTTTATGTAGTCTGGAAAATTTGTTCTATTGATGGAGTTATCAATTTTTGAGAAGGAAAATAAACTACAGCTTCAAAGTGAAATAAGGAAGCTGAATGTGATGTCTAATCCTGATTTTGAACTTGATTGAACTGAGACATGCTTAGGAAGGTAGCAAAGCACAGGTCTGGCTGTTCTCTGAGTGTTCTCAGTGGCAATAAGCATCCCAGACATAACCCTATGGGAAAGGACCACCTTGAATGTGAGCAGCAGCACCCAGTAAGACTCAATAGGACAGAAGCATGGAATGAAATCTCTGAAACTATAAACTACGACAAACTTTTCCTCCCTTAAGTTTGTTTTGTCACAATGATAGAAAGCTGACTAAAACAGAACAGGACAATTGAATAAATTATTAAAGTTAAAAATAAGACTAGACATTGACAAAAGACTTAATAAGCAGGAATATGTAGTTTGTCCAACATTCTATGTAAACATTTAAGTCTCTCATCACAGAGTTCTGTAAGAGTCAGTTAAATTCAAATATATAACTAATTTTGCTCATCAAATGGAAAAGTCCTTTGGATAAAAAGTGGTTACTACGTTATCAAATATGTATATACAAATATACATACTTAGTATGTGCTTATTAGCAAAATAAGAATCCTAGAACTAAAAAATAATATAATAAATGTAGAGAAGTTACATAAAATTAAATCTTCCACTAAATCCCCAGCCACCACCACCCCCGAAAAAGAATATGTTTTTGGTCATAAAGACAGTAAAATATCTTATAGAAATAAACATGTAAGGGGAACTCTTTTGGTATAAGAATTTTATTCTTTCTGGCATGATTTCCTTATACAATAAGCCATCTGTAGACATCTGACATTTATGTATTTTTTGACAAAGAAATTTCTTAGGAACATTTTTTAAACTGTTACAATATTCTTTTAAAGTTTTGACTGAATTTGTGCAAACTGGATAAAATTTGTTGTATAATCAGAAAAATGTTCAAAGTAGAAATAATTACTACCTTGCCAATAAGTGGCCAAATGTACTTTTGAGTAAATGCTTGTGCTCCTGCATTAGGCCACTTTGCCTTTTTATTTTTTTTAATGTATTTGCTATCGGGTCTCATTACAGAGCTTGACTCACAGTGATTCTCCTGTTTTAAGCCTCCTTGGTGCTGGGATTACAAATGAGCACCTCTGTACCCAGTCTCAGTGGCTGGCTCATCATACCTAAGGGCAGGGCCCATGCTGCATATGGTACCAGGACTGAACCTAGTCCCTGAGCTTGCCTAAGCAGGCACTTATTTCACTGAACTATTTCACCAGCTCTTAGGCCATTTCTTTCCAATTATATCTATCATTTATTCTGTAACATCTGTATTCTTCTCAAAGTGAATTTAATGATTTGTCACATTTCTGGGAAAAATAATGTTCTGCCACAGCTATACACAAAAATACAGATTTATATAGCAAAAATATTCACACACACACACACACACACACCATAAATCAGACTTGGGTTTTAGTGGTTTCCTAGGTAGACATCTTACATTCAACTCTGGATAGTTTTTCTGGAGCAGATTTTTATCTCTCTCATTTTCTTTTATCACCTTTAAAAAATACTTTAAAGAGAATATAGTAATAATTGATATGATATTAGAAATGGTACACCTTTAGAAGACCAAGATGGCAGGCATCTAAGCCATGGTATTACATATTGCTGTCCTCAATGTAGTTGCTTAGTAAACAGATATCAACTTACAGAGTTAGTCACAGTGAATATTCTGCCCATTATCCACTATTTTCAAACACATGATGGAAATTCTGAGGGCTATTGCTTTACCCATCTTGTAAATATACATGTATGGTTTTGACCTTACTTTATCTCCTAACTTTTCTTTCTTCTTCATTGTTAAATCCTTAAGATCTGTTTCTTTCCATTTGACTGTGTCTGTTATACCTTTCAGTTTTTATTTCTTCTTTTGGATTTTTACACTAGGGAGCCAAAATTATGTTTACACATGTGAGTCTGGTTTATTTTGTTTATGAGTATAGCCTCAAGTTGCATCCACTTACCTGAAAGACTTTGAGTTTGTTTTTCTTTGTAGCCACTTTTTGTGGGGTGAGATAATATCCCATATTGTTTTAATTTGCATTATTCAAATAGCCAGTGATATGGAGCATTTTTTCATGTATTTATTTGTTTCTTGTATTTCTTCCTCTGAAAAGTTTGTATTCATCTCAGATGCGCATTTTTGGATTGGGTCCTTAAATTTGGGGGTTCTAATATTTTTTAGTTCTTTATATATTCTAGATAGAAGACTTTTGCCTCAGTGATTATTAGTTAAGATTTTTTTCCAAATTTCTGAGTTGTCTTTTCATTCTGTTGATTTATTTTGATGTGCAGAAACTTCTGAATAAGTTGAGGTCCCAGTTGTTTATTTTTTCAGGTATTTCCCATGTAGTTTGATTTTTGTTCATGGAATGCTTGACTATCCCTATATCTTCAAAATTTCTACCTGCTTACTTTTCTAGTAGACTTAATTTGTGTTTTAATGTTTAGATCTTTAATCCATTTTGACTTTACTTTAGTGCATTATTGTAGATCCAGGTCTAGTTTCAGTCTTCACCATGTAGAGAGCCAGTTTTCCTAGCACCTTTTGTTAAAGAGGCAATCTTTCTCCCAGTGAACATATTTCTCAATGGAAAGATGGCTGAGTGTGTTTGTAGTTCCATCTGCATCTTCTAATCTACTCAATTGATACTCAATTCTATCTTATTGCCAATACCATGCTGATTTTATCACAGTAGCTTTGTAACATAATTTCAAGCCATGGATAGTAATGCCTCCTGCCTTGCCTTTGTTGCCCATGATTGCCTTTGCTATTCTAGGTATTTTCTGGTTCCACATAAATTTTAGTATTGATTTTTCTAGATCTGTGAGGTATGTTTGTGGTATATTGATAGGAATTACATTACAACTGCATACAAATTATAGGATTATGGCCATTTTCACAATGTTGGTTCTTCCTATCCAGAAGCACGGAATATCTTTCCATTTTCTGAAATCCTCTGTAATTTTCTGAAGTACTGTAATTTTCATTGAATGTATCTTTTATTTCTTTAGTTAGAGTTTTTTGGTGGAACTAGAGACTGAACTCAGGCCTTTGCACTTGCCAGGGAAGTACTTATTCCACTGAGCCATCTCCCTGGTACCCTACAATAATTCCTAAATATTTCAGTTTTAGCTTTAGGCCATTTTGGATGAATAAAATTTGTATTTATTTTCTTTTATGGTTATTTATTTACTTATTTTTGGCTATTTTTCTTTGGTGGAACTAGAGACTGGCTATGTAGTACAGACTGCCTTGAATTTACTATGCAACCCAGATGAACTCAAATTCACAACTATCCTCCTGTCTCACTCTCCTGAGTCCTGAGATTACAGGACTGTACCACCAAATCCAGCTTGTTTTCTTAAAATTTTAAAATACTAAATAACTATTTAATTGTAATCCACATATAACTTGTGTAGGTAAACAATGCAATTCAGTTTTTATACATATGTATGCTGAAAAATTATAAAATTTGTGCCGAATTATGACTTAGGTGAGGTAAAAAAGTCAGATGTAATCTTTGCATTTTGGTAAAAAAAAAATAGCTGAGTAATGGGCAATGTACCAGGTACCAGGTAACCATGTATAAACTATTAGTCACAGCTCCTTTCAATCTCATTTTAAATACTGGTTTAGTGTTTTTGAGTTCTATTGACATTTGTGCATTTATTTACTGTTGGTTCATTAGTTTCTATTGATAATTATGTTTCAAAAGCATTATTTTCCTATTGAAGACTATTTATCAAGACTCCTGTTTTTGAATGTTACAAGTAAAATTTCTATGAATATTTGTATACATGTGGTCTTGCCTGTATTTTTACAACATGAATATTTAAATGCTCCTTGGTTTTCAGACTACTTATTGATATGAATTTTTAGATTTTTTTTCTTTCTTTTTTGGATTTAGCACAAGGTCTATAGGGCCTCACTATATAGATCTGAGTCATAGTGATCTACCTGTGTTCCGCCTCCCAAGAGCTAGGGTTACCATCACGCACCACCATGCCCAGTCTCAGTTACCATCTTACCTTGCCCCTGGGATGCATCTGGCATGGCATGTTGGTAACAGAACGCCAACTTCTGCATCCTCCACAGTAGGTGGTTTAATCTGCTGAACTGTTTGGCTGGCCCTAAATTTTTACATTTTATTTTATGATGTTTTATTGGCTAGTATATAAATTATGAAGAGTAATTTTTAATGATGAATTGATAAGGAAAATATGTTATTTACGTACAATTGGGTACTACTGCACCATAATGAAACACAAATTGAAATCTTTTATAGAAAAATGGATGCACCTTGAGACTATAATATACAATGAAATATATCAGACATACAAGCTTAAATATCACAGTTTTTTTATATGAGGAACCTAAATTATTAATAAAGAGCAAAATAAAACATGGACAATAAGAAGAAAAGATATAAATCTTTCTCAAGTTGTAAAGAGATCAAGAGATAAAAGGAGAAGAGATAGGAAAGGGAAAAGGAATAAGAAAAGAATGAAGATGTATTGTGAACATAGGTGAATAGGGGATGTAGACATTGTATACTGAAAACATGTACTAACAAAAAAGGAACTTTCATAGCCAGGCGTGGTGGCATAGACCTGTAATCCCAGCACTCGGGAGGCTGAGGCAGGAGGATTGTTGTGAGTTGGAGACCAGCCTGAGCTACAAAATGAGCTTAAGGCCAGCCTGAACTGCAAAGTGAGACCCTGCCTCAAAAAGACAAAAAAAAAAAAAAAAAGAAAGAAATTTTCAGGGTGAAGAGATAGTAGGATAATATATTTAAAGTGACTTAACTACAAATACACTACAAACATATATAATGACATAAAACCAAAAACAATGTGGACTAACGGAACAGAATGGAGATCCTAGAAATAAATCCATATATTTATGATGAACAGATCTTTGACAAAGTTTTCAATAATATGCAATAGAGAAAAAACAGTCTCTTTAATATAGTGCTGAGAAAATTGTATGTACACATGAAGAATGAATTAAGCCCTTATCTTTTAATATATACAAAATTTAAGTGAAAATATACTTCAGTCATATACAGTAAAATATATATAAAACATCTATAGGAAAATACTTTTTGACATAAATGCACACAATGGATTTTTAAATGAGTCTAAAATCATAGCCAGGAAACAAACAAAAGACATGAAGTTGCATCAAATTTAAAAGCACATTTATAGTGAAGGAAAAAATAATCAACAAATTGAAGAGACAGTCTATGGAATGGAAGAAAATATTTGCATACTTTTAATCACATATGTCACAATATCTAGGATATATAAAGGACCCAAGAAACTCTATAGAAAGAACATAACCAATTCTGTAAAAATGGGCAATGGTTTCTTTCCCTTTCACAATATCTGTGTATCTTTCATATTTTATTTACTCTTTTGAATTCTTACATTAGGGAGATAATATAATATTTACACTTGCAGTTCTGATTTATTTCACTTATGGGTACTAATTGTATCCATTACCTCTAAAAGCTAAGATATATATTTTATTTGTTCTTATAACAGAAATTAGGGCAATGGGCTTGATTGGATTCTGAAGTGGCAGAGGTTGAGTGACAGCACTTAATCACCAAAGGCAGGTGTCCTTATCATAAATGGTCTTTCATCTCTATCCCTCTTTTTTGTTTTGTTTTGTCAGAGATGGATGTTCCATGGCTGTTAGAGAAGCTGTATTTGGAGAAGTCTTTAAAGACTCAACAGATTAAAGCACCTGCAAGCAGGCATAGGGGCTGGGATTTATATCCCCAGTCCTACTATGCTGGCCCTGCCCTTGAGACATGCTGAGACAGCAACTGAGACTGGGTGCAGGGGTGCATACCTGTAATCCCAGCTCTTGGGAGGCTATCAACAGGTCTGATCTAGTAGTGAGAACCTGACACCCTGTAGACCCTTCCCTAAAACACACAAAAAAGGGCCTTTTCATACTTGATGCCAGTTCAAATATTACAGATACTTCAATTCAGCAAAATTATCCAGTATAGTCCAATAGTCTGTAATAGTAATGGGCTATTAGAAGAACTGGCAATTTAGACTCATTAACTTTTCATGGCTGACCCCCCAGCCTCCTGACAAGGATACTGCAGGGGGCTCCATACCTTGGAATGAATCCTTCAGTCTCCAGTGTGCAGAAGCCCTCTGCACTCTTCCTCATCCAACTCTATGGCTGACTGTTGTAAGCAGTCTTATAATTTCTTATACATTTGTACATCTTGTGTTATATCAGTTTCTCTAGTAAAACTCTGACTGATACAGGTCTCTAGTTGTATCCATTTACCTATAAAAGGTAAACTATAAAAGGTAAGGTAGATATTCCACATGTTCTTATAACAGAAATGTAGTTAGAATGATGGATATGATAATTTGATTGAAATACTTCATTATGTGTGCCTATAAGTCATTGATCCTTTTGCTTTTCTTTCTTTTCTTTTCATTGTTGAACTTGGGATTGAACTCAGGCTCTTGTGTTTGCCAGGGAAGTGCTTATTCCACTGAACCATCTCCCTGACCCCTATAAGTACCTATAAGAAAATCATGCTTGCATATCATAAATATATCCAATTAATTTTTAAATGAAGACCTTGATGTACCCTCAATGGATTATGAATGGCTGTGTCTCACCTTCTGGACACAGTGCTACAACTGAGAAACAGGAGGCACAAACATTATAAATTTACTTAAACAGAGCAAAATACAAAATCATTTGTATTTCTCTGTTTCTATGAACATATTTCTATAACAAATCATAAAATTTATGCTTGATTAGGTTACAGAACAGAATATTCATTTCTTTAGGAAGCAGCCCAGAGTTTAAATAAATAAGATACTGCAGTATGTGTTGCTGCAATTTTATTGCACTTCTCTGTCTTAGTAGACATGTTATCAGTTTGTGCAGTCCTTCAACAACGCATCCTTGCAGATCTGCATAGAAAGATGGCAGTTCTTTCAAAGATCATGTACATATTAATTCTTCCATGTCTTTCAATTGCCTATTTGATTTCAATAGTTTTTATCTGTTATTCTATCTGTCTGTAATTTGCATTGTGAGATATTCTCTTGAAATATTGTGTAAAGAATTGAGCAAAAGGGACCAGGGAAATGGCTCAGTGAAATAAGCACTTCCCTGGCAAGTGTAAGGACCTGAGTTCAATCCCCAGTTCCACCAAAAATAAAAAGCTAAAAAGAATTGAGCAAGTTATTCTATGTACAATTTAGTCAAGGCAGAGATTATTTCTTGAAATCTGAACAACTTGCCATTTTAAATACAATTTGGCATGCAGCTTGAATTTTGAATATTTTTGAAGTCCTATCAAATTTAGAACTTAGAGTGAGTAGCTGCATGCTTAACTCATCCCAACGGTTCTCTGCCCATCAAATGGTATTTAGAAACATTTCCTGACTTATTTTAGACTCAGCTAAAAATATCCCAGCTTATTTTACTTTGTGCCTGTTACCATTTGAAGCCTCTTGATATTATTTGAAATGTGATGTAACCTCCATATTTTTAATTTTCTCTTTTCATACTCTTTTTTTCCCATTCTAAAGTGTTTCATTGAAGCTTTTAATACTGAAAATCCATATTTCTGTTGCAGAAGATTTGCTCTGTTGTAATTCTGAGATTTGATCTGAGACACAAAAGCTATTAAAGTTTTGTTGCCTTGAAGCAGTAGCATATAAAGATGTGTCAAAACTCAGGTGTCTCCAATTCCTGTGACCTCTGCCCTCCCAGGCCAGGACTACTTACTCATCTCTTCTTTCAATTTGTGAGATGGCATAGATCCCTGTTTTTAGCTCAGCCATATTCAGCACTGATCTGGCAGGTTTTACCCAGAAATTCTAAATATTCTGTGTTTTTAATTATAGCAAATTTGATTATTACAATAAGATGTAACTTATATGAATTATAGATTGGAACATGCATCAACTGCTTACAAATTTAGTACTTTTTAATTTATTCTCAGAGGTTACTATATTATTAATTTAGACAAGATAATTTTCTTTCTGGAAATATAGTTTAACTGGTAGTTTTTAGGATACCATCTAGAAAACGTATAGACACTAAGGAATTTATTTTAAAAATAGGTTCTTCAGATCTTCAGGCATTTTAATACATTCCATTGTCAAACCTAACAGGTATAATAGTTTGAGTAATGCATGTATACACAAGGTATATATAATTTATGCAATATAAACATTAAATATATATAATATATGGTGATTATTTTCGTTTTTTAATTTTGGAAATAATTTGGTGTATTTAATAACATGGTTAAAGCTAACTAAATTAATTGTTCACAGTGTGCAGTGCTGGTGCTGAGACAGTGCCTAAGACTGGGCGTGGTGGTGCACTCCTATAGTCCCAGTGCTTGGGAGGCTAAAAACAGGAGGTCACTATGAGTCTGATCTGTGTAGTGAGACCCTGTAGATCCAAACCAAATGCATAAAAAATTCATTTATTCATTCATTCATTTTTCAAATACGGAGCCCTACTGTGCAAGAACTCCATGTCAGAGTATAACATATTAATATAAAATAATGTTGGAATAGTTTCTAAAAATAAGCATAAAAACATGAAATATAGATAGACATTTTTTAAAGGGAGAAGTTTGAAAGTTATTTTTATGAAAGAAGAGGATTTGGTTTATCCTTATCCTTATATCTGCATATATAAGTATTTTAAAATATGTAAGTACATAACTTTAATTTCCTTTTCAGCAATGAGTGCTAAAATAGAACAAATGGCAATTAATGTTCCTATCATTTTGTGAGGCTTTAAAATATTATTATTGTTCAGTTGCAAATATTTGTGTGTACCTTAAAGTGTCATTCAAAATAAAGCTGTTTTCTAAAAGCTTTAAAATATTAAAACGAACAGTCTTCTTGATATTGCATATTGTATTGAGGTACTGCTTTTTGATATTCTGTGAAAAACTAAGTCAAAATACATTTCTGTATTTTTCATTTAAAGTAATTTTAAATGAAACATTCAGAATTTCTGTGGTATTGAAGTTTAAAAAGGCTTTTAAGATGATTTTTTTCACAGTAAACTTAATAGTGCCACTTGACATATAAAACAATTTTGAAAACTGTACGTTCGATCTTCTCTTAAAAAACAGGCTTTGAATGAATGACCTTTATAGTACACTTAAATGAATCTTACAGTGAGCCTTATGTATTTTTAATAATTATGCCATTTCAAAATAGAATTCCATCTCTCACAGAGACAGTTACTTATGTCACCAGGAAAACAAACACTGAATATCTGGATTAGAGATACAAATTATTTATAGTGATAAAAGCACCAATTTTCTTTGCTCCACTTCTGCCTGCTCAGGTGATGTAGCAAGAGCAGATGACTCTGTCTGCAGAGTTCTGCTTTACAGAAAAAAAACAGAGGAAGTATTAATCTAGGAGTTTATATGAGAGTTTGACCACTGCCTGACCCTCTGACCTCTTCAGAGGGGGAGAGAAATTGCTTATTTCTAGTACAAATCAACTCTGGGTAGAGAAACGGAAAGGCTCCTGCCCTGAAATGTAAGTATTTGTCTGAAAGGAAAATGAATTCTTTAATCTTTTGAATGGAAAGAGATGATTCTACCATAAAGGTACCAAGCAGTTCTCAGTCCTGTAAGATGAGGAGCAATAAGTCTTGGGAAAGAAACCATTCGAGACAATGGAAATACTTACTTTGTCTTAAGAACTTTGCAATATTACATCTTATAGTTTATAAAAATTTATGTTCATTCATTTGCAGTGGTCTGTATGTAACACGGACCCACCTTTTTGTTTGTTTGTTTATTTTAATGTATTTAGTTGTTGCAGGGTCTCACTATGCAGCTGGGACTCATGTTGATTCTCCTGCTTTCAGCCTCCCCGGAGCTGGGATTATAGGCTTAGGTTACCACACCGGGACTCTGGTCACTCAGCCCACCCTGGGGGCAGGGCTGGCATGGCATATGTGGTTCCAGGTATGGGAACTTAGTCCTTGTGCTTGCCTAAGCTTGCCTAAGCAGGCATTTTAGTCCTCTGAGCTATCTCGCCAGCCTGTACCAACTTACTTTTATGCTTTAGTGTTTCCAAATGTACTTATCTTTTATTAGATTTGAAGTTGTCTTTTATATTTCATTTAGTAAAAAAATTATGAATGTGTTATGTTTTATCAAACTATTTTATAAATATAATTTTATACAATATTTTCATTTTACTTTTTATAGGGCTCATTGATTTATAAGTAAAATGTATCTTTGTATTATGCAAGTATATACAATGTTTTTCAGATTTTGTTATTTAAGTTTCACTATCCTTATGAAATAAAATGGAAATAATATCTTCTATTTCTTAGAGAGTCTGCTATCATTTCTTGTTGAATACATAGAAACTTTCAAAGCCTAAAGATAAGTATGTGTGTCTGTGTGTGGGTAAAAGGTTTGAACTATTAATTGCACTTCATACACATACACATGTGTGCTACTGTGCTTTAGATCTTCTGTGCCATCCAAATTTCCACACATTAAAAATTTGGTCCACAGCTTAAGTCCTACTGAGAAGCGGTGAAACCTTTAGGAGATCAGGCCAGTGAGCATAGTGGCTCATGGGAAGAGTGTCCCCAAGAGCACCATTGCCGCTTGTGGCTTGCGCTCTTTCTCATTGCTTCCTACCATCATGTGAAGAGTTCTCATCCACTGGAGCTCCTGGTTACAATGTACTCTGTGACCACAGTCCAGGGCAATCGAGCCTGCTGACCATGGCCTGAAGATTCTGAAACAATGAAGCAAAACATAGCATTCTTCCTTTTACATTGAGTATTTTACACAAAGCATTTTGTCACAGTGACTAAAGGATAATACATCTCCATACATTTTATGGGTGTTTCTATATTTTTTCTGTGAATTTGATACTATATTTCAGAATTTGATTATTTTATTTAAACTTTAGAATCCACTTTCATAAAGCAGTTGAAAATATCCTTTCACTTTCTTTTCAGTATCTGTATAATTACAAAAATTGTCAGATTTTAGGAAAATATACTATCCCATCTTAATACTAGATTGATTTTGCCTGGATTTTATAAATTCATTAGCCTTTTCAAAGACTCATCTCTGACTTCTTTGGTCCTTTGTACATATGGTTATATGAAATTTTCTAAATGTTTAGACACTTCTTTGACTAACTTCTAATTTCTTTAGATGGCTCTTTCAAACATTGATTTTCAGAATTTACTCTTTTCTAAATATGTTCTTAATGTCATTAAGTGTTATCAGTTTCCTTGTACTCATGTTTATGCCAGAAGGGCATACATTTGCACATTTGATTATCTTTACCATTTAGTTATAATATGTAAGATATTCGTTAAAAATCTTTTTAAATCCATGAGTTAGTTAAAATGCCAGGAGTGATCTAAAAGTGTAGCAAATGTTAAAGTTTTAAAAATAAGTACAGTAAAAGACATTATAATTCATCCCCCTCAAAAAAAGTTAGTGTTGCTTCAAAGATGCTTGTGCTATCAGTTTTGCCACTTTGAGAAGCAGTTCCACAAGGCTTTCCTGAATCTCTTTCTACATCCTCTTGTGGCTGTTTTCATGTCCCAAATGGATCCAAAACATTTACTTTTCATGGTTATTTTAACTTAGAGAAATAATTAGAAGTTACACTGTGGCAGATCTGGTGACTGACGTAATGTTTTTATGAGCTTTCTCTTCCACTAGATGGCATGGGGCATCAGCATTTGCGTTATTTGTGTTCACACAATCTAAGCCAATTTATGTGGGAGGACTTCCAGAACTGCTTCAGAAAGTGCAAAGCCTTAGTGGAGTTATTTTAAGGAAGTTGCACAGCAATATGACATTCATGTAATAATATTTTAAAATTTTTAAATATTTGCCACATATTTGAACACACCTAGTATATTTCTTAATTTTAAAAAAGAATTCTCTCTGGGCTTTTGATTTCTAACTTAATTCAACTAAAGCCTGAGAGCATATTATATAGGAGAATCTTTATGAATTTATTGAAATTTTCTTTATGGCTCAGGATATAATCGACACATTTTTCTCTTATACATGAAAACTCTGCCAGGGATACAGCTCAGTGATAGAACGTCTGTCTAAGGAATGTGAAGTCATGAGTTTGATACCCCAAAAGATATGTAAACAAAATGTAAATAAACAAATACTCTATTTCTTGTATTTATATAAATGCAATATTATAAACCCCAACTATGTTAACATTGCTACCAGTGTTTGTCAAGTAAACCTTTAATTTTTTATCTTTGTAAAGCTACATACAATTTAAATATTATTTAACTTCATCTTATTTTACTATTGGTCTTCATTTTTGTTTAACCTCTTATAATTTTAATTTCTCTCTTTTGAAGGATTATTGTTTGTTGCATTTTAAGCCCATTAACTTAATCAGATAGTCTAGGAACATTCTTTCATATTTCTTGGTCATTATTATTTACTGTTGTTTAATTCAAATAAAATAGAAATTAGTATTTCAGTAAATTCTAGTCAATTCTAGTTTTAAGAGTTTTTTGCTTTGTATTTAGGACAGGTAAGGTTTTTAAAACATTGAACATCATTTACTATCCTAAGCAGTGATGAAAGTTGTGTTATTAATGTTTTAATCATATTTCATCTACA